>JAVTVY010008702.1:0-48802 GCA_036873755.1 Hanleya hanleyi | reverse complement strand
GTCCACTTGAATGATGTTGTCAAACTCGGCGTAGCAGATCACATTGACGGTGGTCGCCAGGGCTCGTGCAAAGTGGATTTCCAACCGTTAATTGCCTTGCTTGGCCAGGGCCAGCTGATGGTCGTTCTCTAAGGTGGGGGTCAGATCGAAACAGAACAACGTGTATCCGTTCGCGTAGTCCTCCCGACTGATGAAATTCTCTTCGTCCTGGTTGATTTGACCGGTGGCTGTAAACAGGCTCTGATAGGCCCGAATGAAATTCCTGCGCCCAAAGTTCGGTGTTAAGGCCGTGGCTGGGACCTGTTGTCCATCCACATGCAGGGCCACAAAATTGATGCTGAAATGTTTAAAGTCAAACGGATTCTCTGGGTAGGCTCCGCTGAAACTGGTATTTTCCACACAGGCCAGGATCAATCGCTTGTGTAGTTCCCCCAGGAACAGGTTTTCTTTGTTGGCGCTCATATTTCCAGCAGGCACAGAGAACACTTTGGTTTGTGCACGTCGGATAGGGTACTGGGCTGGTTTTGTTTCCAAGGCTTTCATGTGTCCCAATTGAACGGCTGGATTCGGTTTCACTTTTCGGACATACAGGACTGCGTCTTGGATAACAATCTTATAGTCAGCTGCATGCCCATCTACGTTAGTGGCCATCAAGGCGAAGGTCGGAGGCGCCCGTATCAGTCGGATTTTGATGGGAATCTTGTTCAAGAGGTACCGGTCTTGCATGAACATGTCTGCGTGTAGTCGACCCATGAGATCCACCGAGGCACCGTTCGCAGTGAAAGCCTTCCGTTTGTTATATCCCACATTGTCCACCGTGTTCATGTGCTCGGGTGTGTCCTGGTAGAATAAAGCGGCTGTCAGCTGAGATTGTTTAGCCTCTCGTCCATACGACAACAGTGTCTCGATGTAGGCTCGATAGGGGTACGTGTTGGTCGAGTCACTGATGAGTTTGTCGCTGAGAAAAATATCCACCTGTTGAAACATCGAGTGCAGCCAGAGATTCGTCGGGCCCACCGTTGCAGCTTGGATGATTCTGGAGCCATCCCCATTGACGACCTTGGCTTTCACATACAAGTATGTATGGGCTAAATCCACATAGGCCGTATCCGCATTACTGATGGTGAACTCGATGGGCCCTGTTTCGTTGATGCTGGAGAGCGGGAGATGCTCCACCCATAATCCTTGTTCGGCACTGGTCTGTGTGGGCGTCACGGTCCACAAATCAAATTCACTGTTGGTGGAGGGACAGGACTCTGCGTGGATCAAGGACATGTTTAAGAAAAGATATCCTGGGTCTTCGATGTGCGTCGTCGCTGGGTCGGTCGTCGACTGGTGCGTGGTCTCGGTGGTGCAGGTCTTTTATTCCCTACGGTGCGTTGTGCTTTGGCCACCAAGACGCCTCCTGCTTCTTTGGCCCGCCGTTTCAAGGCTTCTTTGGGTGCCGTACCCCCCAAGACATCACCGGCCACTTGCAGTCCACTGCGTACCGCTTGTTTGCCGATTGCTTTCACCCCACGCGTCACCAAGGGCAGGAACGTTTTGACGATGCTCCCGAGTATGTTCCCCAGCCCATGTCCTCGTTGCATGCGTGCACCACTAAAGACAGGAAGGCCACGCCCGGCCTGTTGGGCATAATAGTCCATATAGCTGCGTGCATCGCACTCGTAAGGGACCTTCATTATACAAAGTGGGGAGCACGTGCTTGTCGAAAATGAAGTGTCAGCACCACTTTTCCTCGTTCGAATGGCACCGGTCGTCCCGTGTCATCTCTTATATCCACCGTGATAGTGTTGATGTCGGTTTGTCGTACGGGTAGGTAGAGCATGTGAGTGAAACTGTGGGTGACTTGATCTCCATACGTCTTTTTAATGGGGACCACCCGTAACAGAGGTGTGTTGATATCGCCCACGATGTGGTTGTCGACTACGTCCGAGTAGACGTAGAGTCCGTACATACCCGACTTCATATCCATCGGGATCTGGCCATGGTCCTCGGATGGACCCGTGTAGGTCGCGTGAGCGAGACCCAGCATTTGCTGTAGGATAGGACTCAGTACGACACTCACGTTGGCGGTGAGGAAGATCTGTGCCTTGTCGTTGTGTGCGTTGTAATCGAAGTCCACGTGATTCTTGAAGGGAAAGGATTTGATGGGTTTTGAAACATTCGTGACCTCCCGTAGAGCCTTATAATGCAACAGTCTAGTCAGCCCACCCATGAACTCCTTGGGGGTATCGTATTGGGCTTCGGGGAGGGTGAGTCGGGTGTTTTTGCCTTCGTAGGTCACCTCGTACCACACTTCATTGGCTCGCACGTTGTACCACGAGTAAGGGTATTGGATATCCACGAGGCCACATTCCCATCGTCCAGACAAATGCAACGGTTGCGGTAACTGGGTGACGTACTTGGCCAAGGGGTTGTCAGGAAACACACCCAGCGAACTGTTACTGGGTAGGGTGAGGTAAAACATGGCGACTGAACTGTCCTGCTGCTGCTGTTGGTTTTAATAGGTGTTCCAGGCCTTGGGCGGTTGTGTCCGGCGTCGTGTTCGTTGCGGTGACTTGCTACGTGTCACGGATCTGGAGATGTGGGGTGTCCTGATCAAGGATGTTTTTTTAAAGGCCTGAAAAGAAGGTGCCCGTTGTGGTGGTGTTTTGGGGGGTACTCCGGTTCCTATTCGGCGTCCCAAGAAGGTAGCGGGCCACTTGACGATTGCTGGGTCCGCTGCATAAAGGCCCAGCGGTGGGGATTCCCCACCAATTCCTGTGGTACATGCATGTCTTTCAAGCCTTGAGCGAAGACCTCCCATCCTCGAGGATCCGTGTGCGACCTGCGTTGACGCATCAGGTCATTCACTAAATCCGTCATGTGGGTACCGGGGACCACCTGATTCTGTACCAGAGTTCACCTTTATCATTCCAAGTCATGTTAGGATTCTGTTTCATCCGTTGTAATACCAGGCCAGCTTGTTTCTTGAACGATGCAGGTACACTCTTCAGGACTTCGTCTTCCACCCACTGTGGGGCTGTGGGTGGTACCCCTGGTAATGGCGGCTGTTGGAGCGGTGCTGAGGTCGGCGGTGTGTCGCGTGGTGGTGGTGGTGGTGGTGGTGGGGTAGAGAGGGTTTTGTATTGGTCTATGAACGTGATGTACCGTTGAAGCGTCTCATTGTACCGTTGTACTTTCTCAGTGTCGCTTAACTCCGGTCTTTGTAAGATCTGTTGCATCTCTTCATCGAGGGTGTTTATGGTCTTCACCGTAGATGGAACAGGGTAGGGCGATTGGAGGTTTTGAAGGAACCGTGGTTCGACGAGGACCATTTTTTTCGTGTGGTTCATTGTCGGCCGAAGAGTCCACCCAATACTGGACCCAACACGGAAGCGGCCAACGGTGCTAAGATGGCCCCGAGAAAGCCGCCTTTCTGTAACACCTTTTTCTTTTGTGTTTGAGAGACTCGCTTCTGGACTAAGGTTCGGAGACCTGTCTTATGCTTGGTCAACTTGGTCTTCTGAGCCGGAGTCAGTGGTACGTTGCCTTTTAACAGGTTGTACCCGATCTCGCACAGACAGCGTACAAGGTCAGGGTCCGCACCGCGTACAATGGTTCGGACCAACTCGGGTGGGGCCGTCTTCAATACACGGAGCGTCGGAGCGTGCTTCCGTACTCGCGCAGACATCATGTACAACTAATGCTAGAACCCACAACTCTTTTTATCTACCTCAGAGAACAGAGACAAAGTCAACCATGCTGTGGTATTAATTCTTTTTATTATCCCCATCATCAAACACACACTCCAGCTGGGGGAGCCACTGTGGGTGTGTTTACATTATTTTTGCATGTACACGTGGTGGGTCTCTCCGGGAAAGATGCCGGTCCGTAGTCGAAGGTGGTCGGGGGTGGCTTGCTTGAGGTCGAAGAGCATATACCCGTGCTGAGGGGTTGTCGCATCTTTGAAAGCTTCCAACGCAAACGGTGTGCGGCCGGGATACATCTGTCTCGGCAGGTGCAGCATTTAAGCTGATGTTCCTATGTTCTTTGTTTTTACTGAACAGATTCTGCACAATGTAGATGATGCTGAGCCGTCGATGATGGCTGCCTTTGCTAAAGAGTTGGGTGACCCGCGCATCCGTCTCCGCCATGAGATCATCCAGAACCACCAAGGTGTCCGGTTCCAAATCGGCCAGGTTGGGTAGGCCTTCCACGCACGTGATGTGGGGCATTGTTGCATACGCTGCCTGCCATTCTCCGTAACACCACACGACTCGAGCAATGGGTGGGGTGATCATGCTGTCGGCGTGTTGAAGGAGCTTCCTGACGAAGTGCATTTTGCCGGAGCTCGTCGGTCCTGCGATGACGCAAGTGAAGGGATGCTGCCACCGAGGGTCCATGGTTCGAGCTGTATGCGCTGTCGTGGTAACCCGCTCTTGTAAATTTGGTACGAGTGAACTGGAGTGGTGGTGGTGGGTACAACGTCGGTCGTCGTTGTCTGTTCACTGCGAGTGATGATGATGGTGGGTACAACGTTGGTCGTCGTTCTCTGTTCAGTGTGAAGGATGAAATCCGGTGGGTTTTCAGACGTAGTGGGTGTACTTGGTGTAGGTGTGGAGCTTGGTGTGGAGCTCGATGGGGCTTGTACACGGGGTGTGGTGGTGACTGGGCCCGATACGGGGTTGACTGGTGCTATCTGTAGATCGGTTTCACTGATGGCTGGTGTTCTCAGTTGGTTAAGTAACGTGCTGACATAGGCTACGTCGTAAAACACCTCCGTACAACACACTCAGCAGGGTTAGCACTATCACCACAAAGCCCACTTGCGCTTTGTGTGTTTTGGGAGACGCTGTGTTTGTCCATAGCACTGTGGTCGGACGTGGAATGAAGGATGACGGCAGTGGTGTCTTGCTTTATAGTCGTTTCACCTGGTTGGCAGCGACCCAGGAATTGAAGGAACTGGACCAGCCTTGCCATTTGACGAAATGAAACAGTTTGCCACGTCGACGTTCCGTTTTCAAAATCTGCTCCACCGTGTAGTAGTCTTGCTGTGTTTTTACGACAGGCTGTAATTCCGTCTCGTAAAACGTCCCTAGCAACGGTTTCCCTTGAAGATCTTCCAGTTCATAGACTCGCTGCTGTCGGGGTAGGCGCCGTTTAATCAGGAAGTGCTCATCGCTCCAGTTGGGCAAGTCACTTTTCTCATTATACATTGCAAGCATCAGATCAGACATTCAATATTCAGAGGTCGCCCATAAGACAATGTCTGAGTCGATAAAGGAAATACATATTCGTATGACGGTTAGCACCAATATCAGATGTGAATGAGATCAATAGGAAAAACACAAGATGGTTTCCTACAAGAGAGAAGCGGTCAACAGTTTACAATGCTGCATACTCGGCATGACATGATGCTATTCTTTACATAAGCTGCTAATCAATGACCATTATTATTTCCAACTCGTTTTCCAGAATGTTTGCACAGATTGCTCACATAAATGTGACCTCTGTAAAACGCTGAGGTGTGTCCCAGAATGAACTGTCCCACCGCTTCGAACAACGGGGTACACCCTCCTAACCGTATGCCACCAATCTCCCTGAACCGCATGTCACCCATCTCCCTGAACCGTATGTCGCCAATCACCTTGAACCGTATGTCGCCCTATCTTCCTGAAGCGTTTGTCATCAATCTTCCTGAATCGTCCGTCACCAATCCTCTGAACCGTCTGTCACCAATCTCCCTGAATCGTCGGTTACCTATATCCCTGAAACGTATGTCACCATTCCCCCTGAAATGTCTGTCATCAATTTCCATGAAGCATCTGTCACCAATCGCCCTGAACCGTCTGTCACCAATTTCCATAAACAGTCTGTTACTAATCTCTCATCAACGTCTGCCAGCAATCTTCACGAACCATCTGTCCCCAATCGTCCTGAAGCGACTGTTACCAATCTCGGTGAACCGTCTCCCTGAACCGTCTGTCACTAATCTCCATAAACTGTCCCTACTGTTACCACTGTCGGTGAACCGTCTCCCTGAACCGTCTGTCACTAATCTCCATAAACTGTCCCTACTGTTACCACTGTCGGTGAACCGTCTCCCTGAACCGTCTCTCACCAATCTCCATAAACTGTCCCTACTGTTACCACTGTCAGTGAACCGTCTGTCGCCATTCTCTCTAAACCGTCTGTCAACAGTTCGCCTGAACCGTCCGTCACCAATCTCCATGAACGGTCTGTCACCAATCTCCCTGAACCGTCTGTCACCAATCTCCCTGAACCTTCTGCCACCAATCTCCCTGAACCTTCTGTCACCAATCACACTGAACCATCTGTCACCAATCTCCCTGAACCGTCTGTCACCAATCTCCCTGAACCTTCTGTCACCAATCTCCCTGAACCGTCTGTCACCAATCTCCCTGAACCGTCTGTCACCAATCTCCCTGAACCTTCTGTCACCAATCTCCCTGAACCTTCTGTCACCAATCTCCCTGAACCTTCTGTCACCAATCTCCCTGAACCTTCTGTCACCAATCTCCCTGAACCTTCTGTCACCAATCTCCCTGAACCTTCTGTCACCAATCTCCCTGAACCTTCTGTCACCAACCTGAACCGTCTGTCACCAATCTCCCTGAACCTTCTGTCACCAATCTCCCTGAACCTTCTGTCACCAATCTCCCTGAACATTCTGTCACCAATCTCCCTGAACCGTCTGTCACCAATCTCCCTGAACCTTCTGTCACCAATCTCCCTGAACTTTCTGTCACCAATCTCCCTGAACCGTCTGTTACCAATCTTCGTGAATCGTCTGTGCGCATTCTTCCTGATCCCTCTGTTACCAGTTTAATTGAACCGCCTCTCACCAATCCTCTGAAGGAGAGGCGGTGGATAAAAACATATGTTACAAAGTCCTACGGCCACATGAATCGCGCATAGTACTACACGGCCGTCCCCAATGGCGTAAATCAAACTGGCGGCCGGCCAGAAAGGCGGGTGCATCGAAAAACCGGATCGCTTTTCAGTTTACAAATACGGAAATGAACATTAATATACTTACGGACTAGCCAAAGGATGAAACGCGTATGAAACACAAATTTGATTCAATTGTTTTATTGAATAATAATAACAAATAATAATAATAATAATAATAATAATAATAATAAAAACAATAATGGCTATGTACAATACGATAATGAAGACCAGATATGTGTTTGTAGAAAATTATAATACAAATTAATCTCCATGTGTTTCGCAGTACCAGTCCTCCCCATTGCTTATTTCTCCGGCACATGATTGGTGTTTCCATACGTTGCAAATGCGTTTACCACTGGTAAAATCGCATCCAACCATATTTTCGTACAAATCTGGCATCTCACATGTACAATTACCAATATTCTGTAATTGGTGAAATTAGACAATATGGGAGTTGGCTGGTTTTGTTGGTCCTTATTTTTGGAAAAGGTGTGACAAAGCCACTCTCCGGGCAAGTTATTAGATGTTTCTTCAAAGAATTTGTTTGAAGGATGATCTATATAATTATTGAAGCAAAATTCAACAAGATTCGCCATGGCAAATAGACCACAGTCAAAAGTATTGGGCTGTTGCTGAATGGTTTGAATTTTGACTAAGAAATCTTTTTTACGTTGACAATGGGATGCCGAAAGTTGAATTTGGAGAGAAGAAGAAATATCTGTCATTGAATTTAGGCTGTCGAAAGATTATTGCTTTTTTCTGATCTTTGACACAGGCCGCCTAGTGGTTCCTGTCATTGTGATGAATTTGAGCGGATGGGGCCGAAAGAGGTTTGAATTTAATGTTGTTTGTCCAAGACTCATCCTCATTTAGTACAGGAGATTTGTTGGTCGGTTTAAGACCGTCTAGTTTCGGAAATTGCTTTTTCAAGAGCGATTGGACCGCGTTCATTATGTCAGAGCATATTAGCCGTTGTTGACTATTGTGTCCTTTTGTTTGACGCTAAGTCCACAAACCCAGGGTACCGCTCTCTCGTCAGTGCCGTCTAGTGTGTTGTTAGTGTCGATGACTATTGTCTCCGTGATCGTCCTTGATCACCGGCCAGCGACCAATGAATAACACACAGCACACAAACAAGTACCGTTGACTATTATCTCTATTCTCTTCTTTGAATAACAATTCATCCCAATATTTAGCAAAGGCTATTATTTTGACATCTTGTAATAACAAATCGGCAGTAAGCTGAAAAACACAGTGCTGTTTGTTTGGTAGGGGGAATAGTGAGATCAAATCACATGTTATGAACTGTAAACAATTTCAACATATTGGTGATCTAATGGGGCTACCTGATAGACTACCAAACAAACATCACGGTGTTTTTCAGCTTACTGACGATTTGTTATTTCAAGATGTCAAAATAATAGCCTTTGCTAAACATTGGGATGAATTGTTATTCAAAGAAGCCCTAGCTATAAAAACTAGATCTCCTGAATTAAATCACAGATTAAAAGCCTCAAAAGACCTTATTGTCTTCAAGTGAACTCACCTGAGCACATATCAGTCCAGGCTCTTTGTGTTGTGTCCTCATTGGTCAATTTGTATATTTTCTTTTTCCTCATTGGTCAATTTGTATATTTTCTTTTTGCCATACTATTGTTTTTCACACTATTGTTTTCACACTGTATATATATGTTCTGTATGCAACAGGTGCTCATACGATCCTGATGATGGTATAAATTATAACCGAAATATAGTATCATATCACGTACCACCATGACTTCAATCTTCGGAGTTACATTTATCTTAGTCAACTTGTCATTACCTCCTCACTGTTCTACGTCTTGTAGTATACATCTGTCTTCTATACATCTGTCTTCTTTACGCTTTGAAGAAACAGGCGGTGATAAATAAACGAAGGGAGAGAATGTGGACAGTTTATATATGGTTGAAATTGCCGTACGCCAAAATGCAAGTAACACCAGTGGAGTAGACAGACTCTCCATGGATGCCATACGGCAAAAGTCAACACTCCCTGGGGTAAATCAGCACAGTTCAGTTTTCGGAGAAACTTCGGTTTGCAAAACAAAAGATGCTTCAAGACATTCATTGTATTTTTAGTATGTTGGCTCCCATTCTGCACACTTTGGCCCACAAGGTGTACTTGTTTGTCATATGTTCCTAATATTGTCTATGCACCGGTTTATAATTTGGCATACACTAACTCTGCATGTAGTACCTTCATATACGTATTAACAAGCAGAACGATTCTCTTTAAAAGTATTGATGTGTTGAGACGAACACTCCTTGAGTTCCACTCATACCGTAAAGTCTATCAAGTTTATACCGAGCTTGGTTATACCTCTGATGGAAATTGTACTAATAGTTGACATGCCGTGCCAACTTAAGGCATGTGAATGGTGTATGCCACTTGTTGGGATATAACAGATTTATTGTTATAATGCTATACGACGTGCAGGGAGAATTGGCGACTAAAAATCAACCATATGACTTCACAGGAAAACCTCTTTCGGCATCTCGCTTTCAGATTAGAATACAGAGGATTCTAAGACGCTCATCGCTCGTCATTGTACAATACCGTCTGTACAAAATACATAGATAATCGTATGTTCTAGTGTTTATCCCTATACTGAGGAAACGGTAATTTGACCAAGGTAATAAGGCGAGTAAATATCCACTAGGTATATCGCTTCTACCCACTATGTATATCGCTTAAAAAATGATTGTACTCTTATTCTTAGTCTGAAATATATGTCGACTATGCGTACATACATTTCAAATAATCATCTTTGTGTGTTTGGAGTATTTAATGCGCTAACATCTGTGTTATGCTAATGAGTATCATCACATGGTTGCTAAATGTTTAATTTATCGTTCCATCGTTATGTAAAATTTCTGGAACAGAAAAGGTGAATTGTCATTCACATCAAAGTTCCATGACGCGGTATATACTGTCAATATTGTACAGACTGCGGCATGGTACTACAGCGGCGACTACATCTCTCAACGTCATTATCATACTATCATGCAATTTACGGTGAAGAAGATCAGCGCACGTACCATGTCGATGTGTACACAGCTTTCACCGATGGGGAAACTTGAACTAAAACACACAATTCTTAGCGGAAACATTACTGCGCAAGAATCGAGGTCATGTGAGGCTCTCTCAATTAGGATTTCGTGATAAAAACAGAAGCTTCACTCTGCGCACCCCGAAGATCAAACAAACTGGCCGCTATCTAACAAGAACATGTCCCTGTGAATTTGACATAAACTAATTACACGTAACATTAACAAACGATGCCGCTCATGCAAGTCATATGACCCCACAGACGAATATACGGACTGAATTTTTCTAAAAACATCATAAGAAGTCAAAAAGTGATCCCTGTGATTATTTGTATCCCAGCCACGTTTTTATTGTGACTGTTCATGTGGACATCTTTAATGACATCGGTTTTAGATACAAACATTTCAGAGCGATGATGTAATAGTTCATCAGTTTCCAACGACTTGATAGGGCTATGTGACCAGCAGATAGGAAAAAACGGCCCAATGAGGAAGTATTTATAGAATACAAGTTCGTACTCAGAACAAATACATGTGAGGCCCGACACAGACAGAGCGCGTCATTCTCAAACCACCATCACAGTGATTTGTATAGAGGGTAAGCCTGCCTTGCTGTCCCCTGATTCACATTCCAAGCAATGTTGTACGCAGAGATCTCTGGAGATCACCCGCAGTTCTTGTAGCTTTTTTTTACTAGGCGGCTCTGCATGGCAAGCGTCAGATCCGACATTCAGAATTCAGTGGTTATTTGTCTAAAAAAGAATTTCCGCGTCAGTAATCGAAAAATCTATTTCGTATGACAGTGTGACGTTCGAGCGGTCAGAAAACGTCTATCTTTGCGGTGTACACGAGACTTTGAGGCGGCCTGGTCTCAGGCCCCTGTGACAAATTGTCAGGCTGATGTGAACGCAGTCTCATATGACTGGAATTGGCCAACGAGGAAGGTCCGATTCAACCTGGTACCTTGTCTGGATCGAGGAGGTAGGAAGGGGGGACCTGCAGAAACAACCAAGGCAATAATAAAGTATTAATATTGTATTCTGCTATGTACACAGCTCTGTACGCGCACAATACCTGTAATAAAGATCCCTACTCTAGAGGTAGTTATCATTAAGTGTTATCTTTATCTTAAAGAGAAAGGAGAATAATATACAATATATACATGAGACCCTATCTATGACGCGTCACGACCCAGTCTCGTCCAGACTGGCTCTCGTCGTGGTATGGTACGGCGTCTCTGGTTCCTCTCCGGACTGTATGGAACGTCTACCGTGTCTCAGGTTACACGGCCCAGTTCATCTAAGCGTTATTAATCGTCTCTGGAATCCTCTCCGTATCACTGCTTCTCCTAGCAGTAGCCCTTCGGCGGCGTCGGCCCGTACGGCACCCCACAGCGTCTTCGGCGGCAGCCCCTTTCGGCTCGTCAGACCTCGCGTCTCTGGCGGCACGAATTCGGCGGCGACCCCTTTCGGCTCGGCAGACTTCACGCCTTCGGCGGCCCGTCTTCGGCGACCCGTCTTCGGCTCGGCAGACTTCACGTCTTCGGCGACCCGACTTCAGCGACCCGTCTTCGGCTCGGCGGACCTCACGTCTTCGGCGGCCCGATTTCGGCGACCCGTCTTCGGCGACCCGACTTCAACCCTCACGGCGTTGACCCAAGGATGAGTTAATAGGCTCAGATTGTCTGCATATATATATGGTAATAATGCCCTGGTCTCGGGGGCGTATTATTACCTTACAGTGTAATGTCAATTAATATCAATGATTTGTAATAGAATTCAAAGACTTGCGGCAAAGCATAATTCGAGCCCTGCGGCAGTGTAAATATGTACAGTGGATGTAAGCTTGTGTTATCAGTTACTCCTAGCCGAGGCCTGTGAGTAACTAGTGTAGGTGAGTGTGATTAGATCTATTCCATCCCTAAGGCCGACGATCTTGTATGTGAGCAAATATATGTAATCATGTAAAATGGTATTTGTGTGATGGGCTGCAGTGTGGGATATTTGGTGCTCTGTGTTCCCCGTTGATGGACATCTCGTCTTCAGATACTGTGCGTGTTAGTATCTTATCCCCGTCTGGCGGTTCGTCTCGTCATCAGATACTGTGCGTGTTAGTATCTATTATCCCCAAGCTATGGCTTAGCTCTCGGCTTTCCAACCCTTCAGCGGATGGTTCGGCGCTGTTTCGGCAGTCAATTCGGTACTTTCGGCACTTTCGGCGCATTCGGCGCATTTGCGGCGATCCTGTCTCTGTGCTCTCCCGCACGATGTGCACCCGCCGATTGTCTGAGACAGAATGCCGAACGTCCATTCTCTGCGTCTTATATAGGCTCTGGCTCCCATAATCCTTCGCGCGCCCAAACATGGCAGCCCCCATAAAGCGAAAGTGTACACTCAGGCGGTGCTGGATTTCGTGTCAGATCAACAGAGTTCGACTTCTCTCGCCCGGTTTCGATGCAAGATGCGTGTCAGGGATATTTACACGTCCCTCGCTGAAAGTTTCAGCGCACAGTTAATACAGGTAAGTCGAATATCCACCATTGTCGGTCCATTCACAATGCTATTTAGAATGTCCGCATAGAACGAAAATAACATTCTCCAGGTCACGGGCATTTTCGTCACACTAGCACCAATTCAAAATATGTATGAAATAGAAATAATAAAAAGCACAAGATAGTTCCCTACAAGACGGTCAGTGATCATAGCAAGACATGCGAGTACAGTAATCGCTGATTGGCTGGACCTCATCAGAGTACTGAGAAACCTCAAATCGCAAGAAGTTCTAGCAAATCTCCAGAGTAAATTTGTCATAGTCCCAGCAGACAAAGCTCCAAATAATACAATATTCATATGTAAATATTACTATTACCAAGTTCTGGTTAAAGAAATGAGTGAAAACATATCATCATCAAATACGTCTACTCATTCCCAAACTGCATTTACTCTGAAAGATTTATTTAACAATCACAAAACGTTTCTCAGGGAAAGAGGGATTTGTCTGCTAACCAATCATAAACGACATACCAAACGTATACTGGATTCCCAAAATGCATAAATCACCATACAGAGCTAGATTCATAGCTGATGATTACAATTTCGACGTCGTAAACTATCCCTTTCTGGACAGTAATATTTCAGAGGGACCTGCATATGGCGTAAACATATCTCGCCTAGTAGCATTTGCTAGATCCTGTATTAAATGTGAAGATTTTAATTTACGTCACAAAATATTATTGCAGAAACTTATAAAACAGGGCTATACCACCAAGCGCCTACACTCAAAGTTTCCCAAATTTGGCGATACATATCGCATGCTGATAGAAAATACGAGCGTAGCGTGCAAGATCTATGGCGTTACGTTTCGTAACTTGTGTCTAATTCCGCTTAACCCGGGGCTAGGGGCCGTATGAACCCATGTATTTCAAGATCCTCATGGTTCTTATATGAGCAGTCACAATCAAAGCGTGCCTGACATGCATCATTCTCTAGATGAGGTCTGATCTAGACGACTGATCAGTAAGAATACTGGGCGGCGATACGAATTTAATATTTCTGGAACATCATGATGTCTTGCCGACATCATTGAAAACTGTTGACCGCTTCTCTCTTGCAGGAAAGTAGCCTATGTTTGTGTATACTATGGTTGTCTTTTTGAATTTGGTGCTAATACTACTGTTATATGGATTATGAGATAGGTCATTGGATTATGGACGCAGATATTCTTTAATGGACGACGGCTGAATTATGAATGACGGACCAGACGCTTGTAATGGTGATGTTCTTTACATAAAATCCTAATTACTGACCATCATACATTATCAAAATGAATTTGCAAGTGGTTTTCCAGAGTATGTTTCTATGTCATGCTTTGATTGTGACTCTTCATTTGAACATCGCGAAGAAATATTCTATCCCAGCACACAAAAACTCTCTAATATGTGGAGACGAACGATACTGTCCACTTCTAGCCCAGGACAGCCTCGTTACTCGAGTCCGTTATTTTTTTCTTGATTTTGTTTCAATTTGAGTATAATAGCTGTAAATTTAATTGTCACCGAACTCCGTATCAATTCATACGCTCATTGGTCGATTATACGGCCTGAAATAGCCATATTGTAACTGTTGCCCTTGACTACCGTTCAAAACGAGGCTACGGAAATTCGTCTGCTACAGATCGCAAAAAATGTCAGCAAACACATCTGTCAATGACAATGGGAAGAAACGTTTTGCTTCCCATACCGATGGAGAAATTTTTACAAAAGAAATCACAATTAATTCCGGAGACTACTCGAATATCTAATACAGCGGCAGCGAAGGTTTTTAGGGATTATTTAACGGAGAAAGAGCAAGATCCAGACTTTGAAGCTTACGATGAAATTCAGCTGAACCAAGGTTTGTCGGACTTTTTTTCTCGACTGCCTGGGCTTTTTCAGCTTTCTTCCAATGATGATTATCTTTCAATTCGAGAATATACTATTGATATGAGAACGAATCCATTATTTGGTGACAAAATCGATATCTAGGTTTGAGTCAGGGTTAATTCAGTTTTGTGACCTGCCTGTGAGATTTCAACCCTTCACCGCAGCGCGGTTCAGGGTTGAAATTTCACAGACATGTCACAAAACCCGCGCGGCGAAGGGTTGAAATCTCACAGGCAGGTCACAAAACTCGATCAACCCTTCCTCAAACCTAGATAACTCATTTTCACGACACTTTTAGTAAAAACAATAAACTAGACTGTGTAACCACTGTGTGGACAAGGAGGCTTCGTGGGAGTGATCGAACCATATATTTCATGGTAGCGATCGAGCCACATGTGCGCATGTCAAGGTCAACGGCAATGTGAAACTAGTACGCTACTTTAAGTTAAAAGAGAAAGGCACACTGGTCCAAATCCAGTACATTTTCCCACAGAATAAAAACCAGTAAGTACAAGATCATATATTTTTATATCTGTGCCTGGCATTCTGTGCCTACCAAGACCCAAACAGAACAGTTCCAATTTCGCTAGCACTGCGCTGTTACCAACATGCGTATTGAATACGATCAATCAATCATTCAACAAGTAAAATTTACGTTTTCAAGATATGAAAAATTTGATTTTAGTGTTCGCCAGAGTATTGTAACTCATGAACTAAAGAAAGCCTTATTGACACATATGACATAAACGAATTCATATTTTCTTGTGCCCGGCGCGTTTCGTAGTTTTCTTATTCTGGTGTCTTCTAAACACATTTACAACCATAGAACGAATGTTTTTACACGTGAACACGTATACGAATGGGTTAATCGCAGAGTGACTGTAAGAAACAAGAACTGACGTTTCGAAAATCAAGTGCGGAACACATCCGTTACAAATTCTCTGTATCGGCCAAATGACGCAATATGGCAGCCAACACAGTACAAACAGTACCACGATTACGCTCATGGTTTTGAAACATTGTTTATTCTGGGCATTGACTTTGAAGATTTCAGTAGATAGAGTCACACTAATCGTGTCTGTAGTAATCAACACTCGCCGAGAAGCCAATTGGGCTTTTGAATTGTGCTTTTTTATTCTAATACTTGGAGAACTCACGCCATCTGGAATGTCTAATGAATTCCGCTGTTGCTTTTGCGAAGCTGCTTGCAATTCCTCCAAAGACATCCTTGGCTTACCGCCTTTGGAGGCAAGTTCAGGATTAAAACTGTTAACTTCTGACTGGACGTTTACAGAATGGTTCTGCGACTGAAAATTGTCTTCTAACGGGGTTGGAGTCTCTACAGTAAGCGACACATATGGTACCCGTTGGTGACTCTCCATTATTGCTTGGTCTTGTTTGGTTTCGTTTGAAAAGCTCCCAGCTTGAACTCCCAAATTGAATTCAACTTCGATGTCATCTATACCACGATGCAAAAACATATCACGTTTTTCTCCATCTTTTGCGATCATATAAATGATGGGCTGTTTTTTCTGTTGCGATCCTTTGGTTCGTTCGTTCAGTCGGTGTAGTATAAGAACGTATGTAGCAACAAGAATAACAATCGGGACATAATATGCTATGGTTGCCTGTAATATGGTGAAGTATCCTTGGCCTACTTGACATTTCCTCCCGAGCATGGTGGATTTGTATACACCAGTGAACTGTTGACTGAGGATAAATGGAATCCAAGCAGCAAATCCTAGAATGCACAAAGAAAATGAGATGATCACAGAGCGTCTCTTGGTAAATTGTGTCCGATAGAGGAGAGGACACGTGACACATTTGTACCTATCGTAGGCAATGGCGTCTAATAGAAATATAGATATCGAAGTCAATGCATAGTCAGCGAGTTTCCAAAACAGACAGTACATAAATGTCCTTGTCACGTTCGGCCAATAAATATTTACTAAGTTCAATGATGCTACAAGGAATCCTACACTGAAATCAGCGAAGGCCAGTGTTTTAGCATAGACCTTGAAATTACTAGAAATCTGTCGACTTCTTGACATGTAAATAATTACGGAAATATTTCCAACAACTGCAACAAAAATAAGAACCGCGTAGGACACCACGATGACGTACACACCCGCTGTCTGAACAAAAGCTTTCTCCTCACAGAGTACATGATACGTCTTCGTGGTATTTGGAAATGCTAACATCTGCGTACAAGATATATTGTTCTCAGTCATTGACAAATGCTTATTTGAGATACTGTAGCACTCCTATACGACTTAAAAGAGTTAGGAAACGAGGTTTAGAGTTCGCAGTATTTCTCAACACTGTCAGGTTTGGCAATACTGGTCTACTACATTTTCAACTCAGGATCCTTTTATCACTAAGGCAGAAACCCTTATGATTATCGATGTCTTCATTAATCAAATTCTCTGACAGAATATCAGTCTTACGTGAATCATTATTTACCAATCTGAGGATGTCTCTGTTCTCATCAGACGTTTAGCATAGTGAAAACAGCTAATTAGATCGATCATTACAACAATTCGTGCAGTTCAGGAGAACAAGTAGGCGCTAAAACAAATTAGATTAGGAGAGTTTCTCCTAATTCCCGCATTCCAGACATTGGCTATAAGATCGTGATCGACACGTGATAAACGTCGAGTAAAGACCGCTCTTAAAATATAGTGATATTTTCCAGATAAATACCATGCAAGGTACATGAGTCAGTTGGAATTTCACGCCACATTAAGCAGTATTTTAGCTATAGAGCGACTATTAAAATATAATTCACGATATAAATTTCTTTTTACATCCGAGATCTAGAGTATAGTATTCGACGTAATCTTGATAAATATAAAGTATATAAATCGTCTAGTCAAGCGGTACAGACATATATATTATCATGACACTGTGTTGTTCTCGCACTTTGTATCAGCTCGAGTTCTCGGAGTCTGATCGCCGTATCGACCGAGACCGCAGGTCGAGGTCGATGCGGCGATCAGACTCCGAGAACGAGACAACACAGTGTTGAAACAACACAGTGTCATGATGATATATTTATCATATACCGAACTCTTAGGATGTTTTTATTCACATAATAGGGCGTTTGAATTCCGAACTATGTGTTATGACGCGCATTGATTGTGTACGTGACGTAGTAAGGCTCATTTGACCTAATTGAATAAATCCGCGCACGTGGCACTGGGCCAAAAATAAACTCGCGCGCCTGGATGAAATAAACTAGGTCAGGATAAACAAAACGAGAAAGAGAGAAGAAAGACAGTCAGCTTGCAATATTTGACATCGAGGATTGCAGAAATGGAGAACTTGAAACGTACATGCCGTTTGACAAACTGTCTTTGAAACGGCGAAACACGATGGATCTATGCAGGCGTACGGAAATTTCTCCAACCGAGAAACAATGACAAGCAACGCGATTCCGACAGTGTCACAGACGATTCTTGATTCAGGAATTACATTTTACAGTCAGTTGGTCAGTGTTAAAGGTACGTTTATAGATGGACGTATGTCCGATGGCTAAGATGCAGTTGTTGAAATTCATGGCAAGGAAAGTTCAACGGACAAAGACGGTTCAACGGTCTGCCGAGACGAAACGTTTTGGAGGAACGAAATGGGTGGGATTTACGGTTTGCCCAGAAAACTTACTGTGCCCTGTTCACGCTGTCAGCTGCATAATGTTTATACGGCCGTATTACATCTAAATCGGATCAAAAAAAATAAAAAATACTACCGGTATACGATCATGATTGAATTTTACAGTTTCTCTTGGATTTATCGAATCAAACATAATTTTTCAAATGACGTTTGATTTGAATTGCTGTCTATTTTAACTGTGAATCGACTATCTGCCCCTGGAATTCAAATGTTTTCTATAAAGAAGTAGTCAAGCAGAGCTTGCACGGGCAATTGCACTGATAATCCATGACCAGACGGAGAGCGTGCAGTCCCCATCAAGGCGGCCTGAAAATGTCATGTCTAGAACAAAACACATCCTTGAAAGAAAATGCTTGGATTGCTTATACAAGAGTACAGTCCGTCCTCTCCTTGATTATAGTGATGTTGTATTTGACGGCTGCACGTTGACTAATTCTGTGTTTTTAGAAAAAATACAAAGACAGGCTGCAGTTATATGTACTGGTGCCATGCGAAGAACTTCGTATTCAAAATTGTTAAATGAATTAGGCTGCGAAACACTTTCTCAACGTAGAAAGATGCACCGTCTTGTTTTATTCTAGAAAATATTAAAATGTGACGCACCTGTATTTCTTCAACGTTTACGTCCGAATAAAGTATCCTTGGATATGGAAAGAAATTATAACCTGCGGAATTCTGACCAGTATAGAACATTTCGGTGTCGTCTCACTTGTTTTCAAAATTCGTTCTTTCCACAGACTAAAGATTGGAATTCTCTTCATGCTTCCGCCCGAAATGCAACCTCATTAACTATGTTTAAGGCCAAATTCTTTACTAACCAACCCTCATACCTGACTAAAATATACAATTCCCTCCGCGGATATACCTCAGTCCTACTGTGTAGGATGAGGCTAGGTTTTAGTTCTTTAAATGGTCATTTGTTTAAGTATAACATCTCCCCAATCTCTATCTGCCATTATTTGTAATCACAACAATGAAGACCCTTATCATTTCCTCTTGAGTTGTCCTATGTTCGCCGCTCTGAGAAAGCCAATGCTCACCTCGATTACAAACTTGATCTGTCCCGGTGTACACCACTCTCTTCTAATTTATGACTGTCCAAATTACCTGTTAAATTTATTATTGCGTGGCTCCTCTGACTTTGATTATGAAACAAATATGTCTGTTTTTGAAATAGTCCAAAAGTTCATTGGAGCATCCAAACGGTTTCATGCTCATGAACACTCTCATGCTCATGAACACTCTCACTCTCGGGGGATTGACCGGCGTGTTTATTTTCAACGTTAACAGACTTACAACATATATACTAAACAACATTACGAGCCAGAGTAGCCATATGTTGATGCTTTCGTACAGTTCTTGTCACTGAAAACGTGGTCACGGGGTAGAGCCACAGAGTTTGTCTTTCGTTCATTTGTATTCGCCATCAAGAAATAATTTCGAGTACCAAGTAACAAGCCTATATTTGATTTTGAGTCTTGGAATAAAACGAATGCTATCATAATCGGCTAGATTCTTTTTGTTGAAATTTTTACATCATTCAGTGTTACTTCGAAAATTAATTGTCGCAAGTTGGTGCTCACTATGTGATGAACTTTTCAATGATTTTGTCGCACAGTAATCATCTGGTGGGGTACGGCCCACCGTAAGTTAACAAGGCTCAGATTGACGGCCACGAAGTCCAAAATCAGACCCAGAATAGGTTCAGTATATATGCATATATTATCGCTAGTGTAAATTCATTTGTATTGATCTGGAAATAGCCTTCAGAACGGATCAGCATGTGTGAAATTTTCAGCTCTATTAATAGAACAGAACGGGCTTTCCTCAACAGGTTGCCAAGGTCACTGGCGAAAGTAGTTCCGGTTACCGAGTAGGGTGATACAGATATCGACTAGGGTGATACGGAAATAGAAAACGCGAGTGTGTATCACTATCTTAGCACGCATAGGTATATGATAAAATCAATTATCATCTGATCGGAAAGTCTCTAGAGACCCACCAAAATATTAAAATATTATGTCAAATAGCAGGCCACTTTTGATAGGCTTCTAAAATAAGCGAGCAAGTTGTTACTGTCATAACATTCGTGATATTGGATAGGATCCAACGATGTCTCGACAATCTCGTTGACGCTTTATCATTCCAAGATGCTGGCTATATAAGTAGTGCCTAAAAAGAGAAGTCACCAAGTCACCAGTGGAGCCATGGGTGCGGCCGGAGCGGAAATCTGCATAAGTCACTTCCGGCGATGACGTCACTTCCGGCGATGACGTCACTTCCGGTGATGACGTCACTTCCTGGGGTGACGTAACATCTGTTGATGTCGTCATCGATGATAATTTCCAGACGTTACGTGTCTATCGTAAGACGTATCATGTCAATCGTAAGACGTGACATGCCCACCTTAAAAGGTGACATGGTTATGTGGCTATCTGAAGACATTGTGTAGCGAAATAGGCTACGCAGCAAATCTTAAGACGTTACGTGGTTATCTCAAGACCTGAGGTGACTATCTGGAGAGGTTACATGGAAAGACAGGCTTTGACCAATATCAGATAGACCATTGTACCAGTTACCAGCGCATCAGATTCGAACTAACCAATGCGAGTGTAGAACGAAGTAAACAAGTTTCGAATCAGCCAACCGGAAGCTAGTACGGCAGATGTACTCGGAGGACAATGGAACATCGTCAGGGGTAAAAAAAAAATATGGTACAATTGAAGCACATCTATTACGGCGGATCATCAATCATACTTTACTATATTAACGATTGCATTATTAATAGCGTAATGGGTTAATAATCCTATATTAAATCGTGAAAATATCCTACTATATTTTCACATGTATTAATGCGCATTGTGTCTGTACTTAGCGTGAAAAAGTTCGTCAAAGTCAACCGTTAGGTAGTCATTACATCCCCTGTGTTTGGTGATATGATTGTTCGCAGTGCATTTCCTTTTATCCGAGGATATCTCTCGGAATCTTTTCATTCATTGTATACATATTGACGACTGACGCAGCAGATGTTCATTGTATTGATAATCATATGGGAGATTGGCACCAAAGTTCATTTACTATATTCACCACAACGATAATCACCCCTATGCACCGGGCAGTACATTGTGTTGCTGACCATCGTATCGACTTACAAAACCTCTATACAATATACATACAGTGTGCATTGTTACTGACCGGCCGCAATACAATGTCTATTGTATTGTGTTCAGCAGAGCATCCCTATTGACTGCTCTATACCAGTCGGGAAATATTATTGATTGGGCATCTCTCATCATTGTATTGGTCACTAGCGTACTCGAATCGACTTACAATACCTTCATGCAGTATACATACACTGTGCATTCAATGCTCGCAGTATAAAGGCTATTGTATCTTGTTCGGCGGAGCGTGAATTGCTCCTATTGTCCGTTCTTTACAAGTTTGGACATGTTATTTATCGGGCAACTTATACTATTGTGTAAGTCACCAACGCACTCGCATAGATTTACAATACAGTACAGTGTACATACAGTGAACAATGGTAATGATCGCTCACAATATAATGGCTATTGTATTGTGTTCGACGAAGATTTAATCGCTAGTAGGGGTTAACACCCGCTTGGGTTCGCTGACGCCCGCTACCGTCCGCAAACGCCCGCTAGCGCCCGGAAACGCCTGCTAGCACCAGCACACGCCCGCTAGCGCCCGTAAACGCCCGTCTCAACGCCCGTCGACATCAGAGAGAAAGAGAGAGAGAGAGAGATCAACACGTTCGCAAGTTTTCATGTATTTTATTGTCCCCAATGTTACGTCGTACCCGAGCTGGAGAGCCGCGTGGGATATGTTTATAAGTCATAAAATTGGATTGATATCAGTTTTAGTCGCGCTCTTGTTGTTATTCGTGCATTCATGAAGTTCATCATCGGTCATCTACAACATCTTTTCGCTTTATTTTTTTATTTCAGCATTCGACAAGAAACTTCGTCAATCACCGTCAGTTTTTTTTGTTCTTATTATTATTCAGTAAGAATGAGCTCTCCTTCCTCATCAGGCTCACTATCTACCAATCCGGGAAAGTCCGAGGGCAACATGTCCTTGAACAGCTGTTTCCGCATCTTGATGGCATTTTTTAGGGCCTCTCTGGGAGGTAACCCAATAGCCTCTTTTAAGTAGCTCATGGATTCATGATGGCCCTGTCTCTTCATTTCAAGAGGAATCAAGGTATAGTTTTCATACAAAGCCATTGCAGATTTTATGATTCGGGGTTGCTTGTTGATATACGCATTCTGTAAGGTCTCTTCATCCTGTTCAACTGCCTGGATAGCAGCGGCGTGTGTGCCAATAGCCTTGTCCACAATGCGATCCCAAAATGACGGCTCTCCGTCGTCCGTGTCTGGATCACCCAAACTTTCGCTTTTCTGAGATGAGCTAATGCTGTTCGCGTCAGAGAATGAGTTTTCTTGACTGGCATCGCCAGAGGATGAGCACTCAGTATCCGTATCATCGCGTGGACTCTCACTGTCTACATTAGAGACCTCGTCAGTGTCTTCGTACCCATGGATATTCTCCCGATGTCTAATCATATCGTAGTACATGGTAAACGATCGGTTGCACATAGAGCAAGAATAAGACATGTTGAACTGAACGACAAAGGTGAAGTGAGCTAGTCTTTCTAATAGGGTTGTATTTATGACTGATTGTCGCAGCGTCATCTATATACCGATAGGAACAACTCCCGCTATGCATGGACGGTGTCCTATCCGATTGATTGATAAACCATCACGGTGTACTGCTTTGACGTACCCCCTCTCCCGTAATGCGTACGCACCCGTCAACGCCACCAACGCCCGCAAAGGTCCGCTAGCGCTCGCAAGCGTCCGCAAACGTCTGTTAAAGCCAGCAAGCAACCGCTAGCGCCCACTGACGCCAACAACCGCCCACTAGCGCCCGCTGACGCCCGCTTAGTCCCGCAAACGCCCGCTGACGCTCGCTGGCTTATCAACCAATCGGATAGGACACCGTCCATGCATAGCGGGAGTTGTTCCTATGGGTGTATAGATGGCGCTGCGACAATCATTCATAAATACAACCCTATTCTAAAGACTAGCTCACTTCACCTTTGTCGTTCACTTCAGCATGTCTTATTCTTGCTCTGAGTGTATCCGATCGTTCACAAGTACCACGATATGATTATACATCGGAAGAATATCCATGGGTACGAAGACACCGACGAGGTCTCTAATGTAGACAGTGAGAGTCCACGCGATGATACGGATACTGAGAGCTCATCCTCTTGCAATGGCAGTGATAAAATCTCATTCTCTGACGCGAACAGCATTAGCTCATCCCAGAAAAGCAGAAGTTTGGGTGATTCAGACACGGGCGACGGGGAGCCGTCATTTTGGGATCGCATTGTGGACAAGGCTATTGATACACACACACTGCTGCTACCCAGCCAGTTGGACAGGATGAAAGGACCTTACAGAAGGCGTATATCAGCATGCAACCCCACTCATAAAATATGCAATGGCTTTGTATGAAAAATATACCTTGATTCCTCTTCAAATGAAGAGAGATCCTAACCACAGAGCCATCATGAAAACCATGAGCTACTTGGATGAGGTTATTGGGTTACCTCCCAGACAGGCCCTAAAAATGCCATCAAGATACGGAAACAGCTGTTCAAGGACATTTTGCCCTCGGACATTTCGGGTTGGTAGATAGTGAGTCTGATGAGGAAGGAGGGCTCATTCTTACTGAATAATAATAAGAACAAACAAAACTGACGGTGATTACGAAGCTTCTTGTCGAATGCTGAAATAAAGAAATAAAGCGAAAAGATGTCGGAGATGACCGAAGATGAACTTCATGAATGCACGAACAACAGCAAGAGGGCGATTAAGACTGATATCACTCCAATTTTATGACTTGTAAACATATCCAACGCGGCTCTCCAGCTTGGGTACGACGTAACATTGGGGACAATAAAATATATGAAAACTTGTGAACGTGTTGATCTCTCTCTTTCTCTCTGATGTTGTCGGGCGTTGAGACGGGCGTTCGCGGGCACTAGCAGGCGTTTGCGGGCTCTAGCGGGCGTTTGCGGACGTCAGCGGGCGTCAGCGGGCCTAAGCGGGTGTTAACCTCTACTTGCGATTAACGCTTCGTCGAACACAATACAATCACAAGCGTCTGGTCCGTCATTCATAATTCAGCCGTCGTCCATTAGAGAATATACGCGTCCATAATCCAAAGACCTATTCCATATTCCATATAACAGTATTAGCACCATATTCAAAAAGACAATCATAGTATACATAAACATAGGCTTGTTTCCTGCAAGAGAGAAGCGGTCAACAGTTTTCAATGATGCCGGCAAGACATCATGATGTTCCAAAAATATCAAATCAGTATCGCTGATCAGTATTCTTAATCCATAATATTCGTTGTAAAGTCATCTAAAGAATGATGTATCTCAGTCACGCTTTGATTGTGACTGTTCATATGAGTATCTTGAAGTACATGGGTTCATACGGCCGCTAGCCCCGAGTTAAGCGGAATTAGACACAAGTTACGAAACGTAACGCCATAGATCTTGCACGCTACGCTCGTATTTTGCTATCAGCAAGCGATATGTATCGCCAAATTTGAGAAACTTTGAGTGGAGGCGCTTGGTGGTGTAGCCCTGTTTTATAAGTTTCTGCAACAATGTTTTGTGACGTTGATTAAAATCGTCACATTTAACACAGGATCTAGCAAATGCTACTAGGCGTGGTATGTATACGCCATATGCAGGTCCCCCTGGAATATTACTGTCCAGAAAGGGATAGTTTACGATGTCGAAATTGTAATCATCTCTTTTGTCATACAGTCGACGAGAGAGAAGGCCCGCTTCATTTTTATAGAGATATAGGTCTAAATACGATGTGCCTATAGGGTTATCTGTAGTTTCCTTCAAATCCAGGGAAGGTGGATATATATCCTTCACTGCGTCATTATATATTATTATTATAGCCATTATATTGTGAGCGATCATTACCAATGTTGATAGTATGTATACTGTACTCTCTTGTAAATCAATGCGAGTGTGTTGGTGACTTACACAGTAGTATAAGTTGTCCGATAAATAACATGTCCAAACTTGTAAAGAACGGACAATAGGAGCAATTAACGCTCCGCCGAACAAGATATGGCGGGAGATTTCTCCGCTCCCACCTTGAACCCTAACACAAAAAGAACTAATTTAGCCTGGGTACCCATTTGTAACAGACAGTGCCAGCAAAAGTTACATTTCGTGTCCTTGGCCGGCCTACTAAATTGTAGGCAACTGTACCCAAGATATGAGAAAATAAAACATGAGTGGTGAGTATTATTGCCGGTAAGGGATGTCAGTGAGTGGTGGTAGTGGCATAAATGTTAGTAGGTCATCAGCAATGGTCCGGTCCTCAATCGCCTGATCAGTGAAGATTATCAATGTAGTGCTAGTTGTTGGCGGACACAAATGTTGCTGGGTGACCATATCAGTGTTGGTGGATGACGAATATTAACCCTACCTGGCCTGGGGGAAAGTTCACTAGGGGGAGGGGCGGAAAGTGCTCCCCCCCCTAGTGAACTTTTCCCTGCTGCTCCTATATATAGGAAAAAAACTTCTTTCTTACGTATACCAGGGGTGAAGTTTATGGTTGTTTTATCTTTATTTCTGCGTCTGTACTATTATGTTTTTCACCTATCCAAAAAAAACCACCATGGTGATAGTATGAAATATCCAATGCTCGCTGATTGAAGAGGTTATATCTTGGCCCATATTCCTTCCATTATGATTCGTCTTGCGCACAAAGCAAGTTATTCTGGGGGTATGTTATGATCTCTCATCTGTTGAAGTACCCGGATGCTCGTTTATCTCCCAGCCAGGAGAACGGACCAGGTCGTCTAAATAAACAAAGGGGTCTAACTACATCAGCCGGACAGGTGCTTGGAAACATAATGATAAAAGGCACTAAAAACCCATTCGAAACTGAGAATTGACTGATGGCTGATGTACCGATAACCTCTGCCATGATACATCTTCAGACATTATATCACACAATTATTCTCACGTTAAACTGTTGCTATGTTAAATAACAGCTGGCAAGAAAAGCTAATCAGATTTTACGTCCATTTCGTGTCACCAAAGCAGACTTATCATTCTGAGAAAAAATGTTTATAGAGCTTAAATGAAGTCAATTGTTTATCATGTTTCCATGACCAGCTGGTATGCCAAATTATTTCTCTGTCACGGTGACGAAAAGGATAGTTAGTATTTCTTGAGAAATCTGGAATTTAGAAATAAATTCTACTGGCGTTCAGAGTTGAGCTCTATTGGGATTCAGATTTAAATTCCATTAGCCCATTGATTCGGAGTTGAGATTAAGGGTAACAATTCCACCGTGATTAAGAGTTAAATATTTATACCGTGATAAGAGTTCATATTCGGGTGATTTATAACTGAATTCTTAATGCAAAGTGTACAGGACTTAGTCTGCCATACTGTACCCTGATACTCACTCCAAGCACAGATTTCTAGAACCCACTCTCAGTTCTACCAGTGTTTTTTTTTTGGACGGCTTTGTGTATACGACAGGGATTCAAAGATTCAACCACGCGATTAAAAAATCCGTAGTCAGGCATTATCTGTAACCCTTTTTTTGTCCCAACGAGGATGTTATTTCCGTCTTCAAAGACACTTGATAATGGATGGATCCAGGTAACTGCATGCAACTGCAACAGACTTTTCCAATATAACAGTTGATTTCAAATTGCAACAGACTTTTCCAATATAACAGCTGATTTCAAATTGCAACAGACTTTTCCAGTATAACAGCTGATTTCAAGAATCAGGGTCTGCCAGTGGAACAAGTTCTGATATTCTCAGCCCACCACCGTTTTAAGTTATCCCTTACAGTTAATTTTCACGACAATGATCCCAATTTTGTTTTCTTATGCCGTCAGTAGTATATAGCCGTGAAAAGCCCGCATATTGACCTTTGACCTCAGAAATTTGCATATCACGTGACAGAGGTCAAAGGTCATTGAGTGCACTTGACCTGTATCCTTTCATCTTGTCTCTTGGAACATGTTTAGACATGTTAGGGTTTTTCCCATCACGTGCGGTATGACGTCACTTCCGGTCTGTGTGAATGTGAATGGGACATGTACTGACCTGTCTGTGGGGTGGACAATATCGTTCAATTTCGTGTGTTTCCGGTGTGAAGCGGTGAGAGGGGAACATGATAGGCCATGTACTGTCTGTACTTCCCGCCAGAATTTCGCTGTCGTCTGCTTGTCACGCGCCTGGCTTCCCCGAATTGCAACATTGTTGCACGTTCGATTGCCCTATATCCGGGTCCTATACCATTGATGGGATGCATGTACTGGGGAATCACGGGGAGATCACGTGATAGTTCAAGGTCCTATTGAATGATAGGAATGCGTGTACTGTTCATCTGTGGTTTACATCCGGGGACTTATATCCGGGTCCTTTAGCTGTGTGTTCCGAGTATACACGGGAACAGTCGGGTAGTTACGGAGGAAGACACGGAGGTGGCCGAAGATGTCACGGAGGTGCCCGAAGAGACACGGAGGTTACCGAAGATGTGACGGAGGTCACCGAAGAGAACCGGAGGTGGCCGAAGATGTCACGGAGTTTACCGAAGAGACACGGAGGTGGCCGAAGATGTCAATTTGTATTTGGGGAATCACGGGGAGATCAGGTGATAGTTCAAGGTCATATTGAATGATAGGAATGCGTGTACTGACCTGTTCATCTGTGGTTTACATCCGGGGACTTATATCCGGGTCCTTTAGCTGTGTGTTCCGAGTTTACACGGGAACAGCCGGGTAGTTACGGAGGAAGACACGGAGGTGACCGAGGCTGTCACGTAGGTGCCCGAAGAGACACGGAGGTGACCGAGGCTGTGACGGAGGTCACCGAAGAGACCCGGAGGTGGCCGAAGATGTCACGGAGTTTACCGAAGAGACACGGAGGTGCCCGAAGAGTCACGGAGGCACCCGGAAAGACACGGAGGTGACCGAAAAGACACGGAGTTTGCCGAAGAGACACGGAGTTTGCCGAAAACACACGAATGTCACGGAAAAACGTATAAAAGAGGGAATTTTTTAGGGAATTGCTTCATTCATTGCCCTGCCGATCGGAGCTACCTGACCAGCCTACTCAAGACCTGCCTGGACTCCTCTGACCGAGCTAAGCTGATGCAGCACCGTGTCCAGATCATTAGTGAGATGATGAATGTGGCCCAACTATGTGATGTGCTTCTGGTGAGAAACGTAATCACTACATACATGGAAGAAGACATCATGGCACAGAATACCAATACGGCACGAAACAGAGCCCTCATGGACACTCTACCACGCCGAGGTCCTTTAGCATTTCAGGCCTTCTTGGAGGCGCTGAGAGAGACGGGGAATGTGGGAATAGCCTCTCTACTTCAACCCGAGGAACTAGTCATAGACCAAGACAGTACAGGTAGCAAACGTGCCCAGGAAGACCCGGAAGAGTCCTACCCACCAGCCAAACGTCCCCAACTAACACCTTTAATAATGCCTCAGCAAGAGCCTCAGCAAGCGGAGGAAGAGATGGAGATGTCTGTGGAGCAGATGAATGACATCATCCAGCAGGCCTACCAGGCGGCCCAGATCACCAGTTGGGAGCTCACGGCCTATTTAACTGTAACCGTGAAAGAGGAGCAAGTGCACTTTAATGCACCAGGTTGGGACGATAAACCACCTAAGCATATTGCCTTAACGTTTGAGCAATGGGAAAGAGTACAGAGATACACACAAAGTCAAGTCGTCGAGGCGGTCATTGAGAACCACATGGAACATAAATTTTGTTGTGGAGACGATGTCTTCCTCACCTGTTCTATGATCAACAACATGCTGCTGGTACATATTCGTAAATGGAAGTTGAAGAAAGATGCTACGCGTATTCCCTTACCCGAGGGAGTCACCCTGCAAATACCTGCATGGCGGAAGCTTCAGCACCTCGCACCCGAAATTTCTGGAGCTCTGCATGACCAGCTGTCTGAGTATATCTACAAAAAGTACATTGAAACCTTCCTGAATCATCTTAAACCGCGCATTGAAGGTGAGCGTATCCAACAATGTGCAGGCTGTGTCGGATCGTTAGACATGCATACGTGTCTGGATGGCCCGCACCGCCCGATATTGGCGGCACCGTCAGACGCGCTGATCACTGAGGCGTTACACGACATCAACGAGACGGAAATCGCCGAGGCATTGGAAGCGGCCTGTCCACCGAGAATTCCCCGTGAGCAGATTGCGGCCTTCCTATTCGTGCACGCGTGGCAAAAAGACACGGAAGAGTTCAAACAAGTCTTGTTGGCTAAATATTGAACATTCAGACATGATTTCAAACAAGTCTTGTTAACTAAATATTGAACATTCAGACATTACCGTATTCCTACATTCTATGTTCATGCTATGTTCATGCTATGTTCATTCTACCATCATGGTGACACCGTATAATGCTTTTAGAAAATTTAACACAAAGAACCGGCGAAACTGTTCATTCTACTGTTAATAAATATTAGAAATTCAACTCATGTGTGTCAGTGTTCACTCTATGCAAGGGGGGGAGGTGAAATGAATGTGTGTAGCAGACGACCGACAGCCCGCTTTTTTATTCTCTACCGTAAAAGGCTGAGGGCGCGCGGACGTCAGCGTAGACATCATGACCAGAAAGAAAAGACAAAATGATGTGTGCTTTCTGCAAGATTTGGAAGCGGGCTAAATTTTTTATTAAACACCAGTTGAGATCTAAAACAACTTTAAATTTATATCTTGGCCTGTTATCGTGTAACCCTGAAAATTTCATAGATCTAACGGCTGCATAAAACTATAATTTTTTCATTTTCCACGTTTCAAAAGCCCAATTTCACCTGCACGACTGTGCGGTAAACTTGAAATAAATGGACTTTCTTACTTTAGGTTACCACGTTAGTGTGAGAGAGGAGAGGAGATTGTAGGACCTCATGTTAATTTCAATGTGCCAGATTAAAAAGTCCCCTTTCGAAGGACTGGTTGGCCCTGAAAAGGGCCGTTGGATGTTTTTTTACCCTGTTGTCTCAGGAAGGGGGAATTCTCCCCCCGGGCTGTTGTTGGTCCTGCTCTTCCACCTCGCTGACGTCCATGAACTCAGGCTGGCGCTGTTGTTGTTGTCGGGCGTAGTAGGCTTGTAATTCCCGCAGCTGGAGGTCGACTGGCTGGAGTTGTTGTTGGAGCACTGGCTGTGGTTGTTGGTCTTCCAATACGTCCTCCAAAGCGGACAACCAGTCTTCCCCCTCTAAATCGCCGGGCGCCCTGGTTACTAGATGGTGGAGATCACGCCACGCCATTCGAGAAAGATTTATGTTCCTCCTAGCCCATTTGTTGATCTCTTCTAGCCAAAATTGTTTCACGGCTCTCGCCAGCTGTCGTCGATCTTCCCACCCAGGACTTCTTGCCATGTACACGTCGTGCACCGTCCTCTCTCTCTTTATCTTTCTTTTCGTCCCGCCCGTGGACATCTTGGCCACTACATTTGTTTTTCCCATCTTGTCTGTCTCTTGTCGAAGAAAAATTTGTGATTGAATGTGCTTCTGTACGCTGGGCTGGGAGTTTATAAGCTCAAATGGGATGGATATCGATTGGCTGTCTAAAAGGCGCGAAGTTCGTCGATTGGCGTCTCCTCCTATTGGTTAAAATAGCGAGCTCTCATTGGTCCAAAAAGGCGCGCTACCAAAACACCACAATCCCACCAAGCTCGCTACTGTGAAATCGTGGGTTAAAAAATCACTACCCTGGGATTGATGTCAATGGGTGCAAAATCGGGTATTCTGTCTACAATCTTCTCAAGCTATGAGTCCCAGGTTAAATGAATTCGTATACTGACGGACAATAGTGAACGCTACAATCTCTCCAAGGTTTCAATGACAATTTCCTAGGTTAAAAATTAGGAGCTCTCATTGGTCCAAAAAACGCGCACTGACAACACGCTACAATCCCATCAAGCTTTCAATAGCGATTTCCTAGGTTAAATTGAAGGCCCATACAATAACCCAGGATGATATCGATTAGTTGTCTAAAACGCACTGATTGGCTCTTGTTGGGGACTTAGTCATTGGATGAATGATCGTCTTACCATGGATCCAAAGTGTCTCGGTATTCTTCCTGGGTTAATCTACAATCCTGTTTTTAGGCTGAAGCTCGCTACTGTGAATTTCTAGGTTAAACGCTTTCCTATACAAATAACATTACACAAACCGCCAGAATCCCACCAAGCTCGGCACTATGAAATCGTGGGTTAAAATTCACCACCCTTTAACCCAGGATGATGCCGGTTGGTCCAAAGTGTCTCGGCATTCTTCCTGGGTTAATTTACAATCCTCATTTTGTGCTTAAGCTTTGACTAGTGAACTCTCATGTTAAATGAAATCCTATACAAAATAACATTACACTACCGAACAATGACGGACTTTCACGAAGGGGGCCGATTCACAGGGCGTAGTAGAAAAAAACACATTTCTAACCTTATTGACCTCAGGGCGCAAGCGAGTATAACAAGTGCCACGCACGGTGTATAAAACCCAACACTATAAAGCCACCTCTCTAACCGTTCGTTTTTCATTCCTCACCATGGCAGCGAGCGGAACAGAGCTGGCGTTATTCCAACTGACGTCCGAGGTCTACCTCATCGTCAATGACGATCACCTGGAGCTGGTCCAAGACGCACCACAGAAGGTGAAGGTTTTGTTATCGCTATCAGGCTGGACTCTATTGACACGATTGTTACAGGGAAAAGAGCCCGAAAGGGATTTCATGCACGTGGAAGTCGGTGTGCACATACGCACTGCTGGAGAGGATTCCCTTTTTCCTCGGTTGGAACAGTGTGGAGGTACCCATATCACACTCTGTCCACCCTTATGGATGGCACTGAAAGATGTACTCCCCGAGGTGGATGACTTACTACACCCCGAGGTGAAAGAAGGGACTGTGACTACCCGGAGGCTTACACCTGACTGCACCCTATTGTTGTACCCCAAACGAGTGGTCCTCATCGATAGCGGACTTAGGTGTTGGTGTACGTCTGAACCCAAAGCGCACGTCTCTTTGTCACCGAAAGGATGGACTACCTTGAAACGCGTGTTGTTGGGTGACCTGGACGGTGATAGCATTCACCTGTGTGACGACGTCTACATTTTCTGCGGTCCCTTTTTCGCTCGACTCCTCTGTCTGAACGATGGTGGTTTTACCCTGGACCCCGATCTATGGACGGCTTTGGAACAAGTAGTCCCCATTGTCGATGAGGTACTATATCTATAGGAGCCACACAGTCTAGAGCGTCAGTCGCATCATGAAGCCAACCCGTAGGGACACCCGTAGGAAGACCCGTAGGGACACCCGAAAGAATAAGGGTACAACACATGTGGATAAGGTGTTAACGGAATTGTATTACAGTCCAGACAGTCCAGCCGCTTATAGCGCTGTGGGAGCGCTCGCTCGAGCTGCGAATGGCATCAGTCGAGCTGAAGTTCGCGAATGGTTAAAAACCCAAGACACTTATAGCTTACATCGAGCAGCCCGACGGCATTTTCGCCGTAATCGAGTCATCGTAGGAGGCATAGACGCACAATGGCAGGCAGATTTGGTCGATATGAGTCGATTTGCTATCCACAATGATGGACATCGGTACATGTTGACCTGTATCGATATTTTATCCAAGGTCGCCTGGGTGGTACCCATCCGGGCCAAAACAGGGGAGAATCTTGTACAGGCGTTCCGGCAGATTTTCAAGACAGGTCGCAAACCTCTCTATTTACAAACAGATGAAGGCACAAAATTTCTCAATCGACACTTTCAAGCCTTTCTCAAGAAACAGAAGGTGTTTTTCTTCCATACGTACAACGAAACCAAAGCCTCTGTGGTAGAACGGTTCAATCGGATCTTGAAAGGTCGGATGTACAAGTATTTGCGGAGCTACCTGAACCTGTTTACAGCCACAGGACAAAACAATCAGGACGAAGGAAATACCATCACTCGACGAGACTTTGCCCGTGGGTACACTTTGTTCGCCTTCGACCTCACTCCTACCTTGGAACACGATCATCAACTGGCCTTGCTCAAGAAAGGAAACTTACGGTTGGAACTGCGTTTCTCGGTAGCTCTACCCCATACCATTAACGTGATTTGCTACGCCGAGTTTGATAACGTCATCACCGTGGATCAGCAAAGAAACGTCCTGTGTGACTACGCCAGCTAGAGTCATGGATACAGAGCAGCTCATGGCCATACTCCAGCGAGATCACCGGGTAACCTTTCGAGGTGTGTTTCGACGTAATGTCTTTCCCACCCCATCCACCCCTGCGGCCTACATTCTGAATACTGATCCTGGTACTCGACCGGGTGAACATTGGGTGGCTGTATACGTGGACGCCCGGGGTGAAGGAGAATACTTCGATTCCTACGGACTTGCACCCGTGCATCCCGATTTGACCCAGTTCATGGACGAATCTACTACAGTGTGGCGTTGGAATACTAAAACATTACAAGGACCTTTGAGTAGTGTATGCGGACAGTACTGTGTGTTTTATCTCACTCACCGGAGTAGAGGACATTCTATGCAAACCATTGTACATATGTTTGATGATTATTTTCAAGCCGAAGACCGTGATGTCTTAGTGTACGACTGGGTTGCCTCTCGTTTTAATGTGCATGCCCCATTTCTCTGGTTGTCTTAAATGCGTTCTTATTGTTCTGACGTTCATTGATGTTCAATAAAAAATTCATGAAAACACAAGTGACGTTTTGACTTTTTTTATATTCAGGCGAACAAGAAGGGTTAAAATATGTACAAAGAATGTGAACAGTTACAAATAGTTTCAGGCGAACAAGAAGAGTTAAAATATGTACAAAGAATGTGAACAATACAGTTGGGCAACACTGTCAGAGCGTCGGATTCGAACCTACGACCTGCATTGCGCCAGCCCTGTTAATGTACAAAGAATGTGAACAGTAGAGTTACAATTAGTTTCAGGCGAACAGGAAGGGTTAAAATATGTACAAAGAATGTGAACAATACAGTTGGGCAACACTGTCAGAGCGTCGGATTCGAACCTACGACCTGCATTGCGCAGACCAGCACTGTTAACCGGCGCCTTAGACCACTCGGCCATCCCGACTGTTACAGGTGTATGTTTTAGTTTAACTCATACTATCAAAAAAGTTTCACAAGTCCAGGTAGGTGGTACTGACTCCATCGGGAAGGACTTTCCGTTTCGGATAGAAAAATGTGAAGGCATCTCGTTTCTGAATGTAGGTTCGCATCTGGTGGTCGACGACCCGGAATCCTCTGTTAGTGCCACTCGCACTGGCCTGGCTTTGCAGCACGCCCAGGTAGAGGGCTTTGTCGATGGCAGGGTCACGTCGGTTGACGCCTTTACAACTAAACTTGTTGTTCCCATCACCTCCGTAACAATAGTACGTCTTGGACGACAGGGCGATCATGGCATCTCCACTCCACTCTAACTTGAAGAGACCCGGCGTCCGCATGTCGTCGAGGTAGCCACTGGTCCCGTTCTGCCTCATACTGCGTACGTAATTCAGGCTTGACGAGTGACTCCCAATCCGCATTAGAGACGGCCATGTAGGCAGAGTCCGTGTCCATCTCCATGAGTTGCCAGTCTGATGGATTGAAATATACCGCCATGAAATCGTATAAAAATTGCAGCATCCTCAGCTTGGCCACCTGGTATACCATACATCCAATTTGGAGCGGCAGGTTGTAACGAATGGTCTTCTTGGCTGAACTGACTTCATACGTATCATCATCGATGACGTCCACGGATCGAAACAGAGGCGAGTTGATCTTTTTGCGTGCTTGTTGGGTGGTGCAGATATTCACGTTGACATGCTTGTCTTGGTTGGTGACCGTTTTTCCATAGTAACCATTGCCCGTGAGTTTCCAAGATTCGCCGATAATGGCCTGACTAGGATCTTTATCGCCTTGACGACGGGCAGATGTGACGATGTCGGCATGCCCCGCAAAACAGTCGTTCGGTACGTACTGAAGAACTTGGTACACTCGCGTCACTTCGAGGCCGTGGCTCATGTACCACTGTAGCAGAGGGGTACCCAGCAAGATTTTTTCTCCCCACATGCTTCCGATCAGCATCCGACGAGGATGAGGCAGGCATTCGTGTTGCTCAGCATAAGCGCCCATAGTGTCCCCAATGTCATCCCGACTCACCAGCGTGTTTTTAAAGATGGGTGGGCACTGGGCGAATAGTGGCTTGAGGTGGTGTGGAACATGCAGATCGCATTCTACAAACCCGTAGAGGTCCCCGGGACGAACGGCGTCGAGAAGCTGTGGATGGGTGAGGAGTCTTCGGCGATTGAGAGGGTACTCTCGCGCTTTAAGGAAGCGACGTAAGTATGGGAGGGCCTGGCACATGGTGTGAAATTCACACTCCCATATTTCGATAAGCTGGTACCCCATCTCTTTCACGTAATCTCCGTTCTCCACCACCTCTGCCCGTATTGCTTCCGCCGATTTTCCACGTCGTTCGTTGAAGCGGCCACCGCTGGAATGGCATTGGTGGCCGTGCCAGTAACACCCGTGAAATTGGAATACGGTGGGTTTATTGTGGAGTATAGCAAACCCATCGACGGGGAGTCGACGATCTCCTATCCGCTTCTCTGTGGCGTTGGTTTGGTGTCGTATAGAAATTCCCCGTCGATCAGCTTCCCAGTCCAACCACTGGTCAGCCAGATGCTTGTACGGTGTACGTTCAGGTCGGAAATGCTGGCCTTCCGCCAACCAGCGTGTATAATGCCCACTGGACATAGGTTGGGCGAGAGACCACAGATACAAGGCATTGGCGTCAAATCCGATGATTTTGGCACAGGGTTTCCCACCCGGAAGGGTGGTGACGTCCTTCTCGTGATAACGGTGGAAAATAAGGCTGGGTCCTCCGACGATATTCTGCTTTAAACAATCATACATATCCGCGTCTTTTTGTTGTATGAGTGAAAAGTACGTGGAACAATCTTGAAACAGATGGCGAAGCGCGAGACCCGGTAAACTCAAGCACTCTTTGAATATGTCCACGTGCATTTGATCCCGAAAGAGTTGGGCCATTTTCTCGGCCGCTTCGAGGAATGGAACCACGTCTAAGTTGTTATAATACACCAGGAAATCACGCAAGGTCTGCATATGTTGGTCGTTCCATACTTGCTGTAGTTCCCGATACGTGTCTTCCGGACATTCCACTTGCTTCAGATCGTCGAAGAAAGCGTCCCGGGGTGGTAACTGTGTTTCCTCCAAGCGGTCGAGTGTTGACATATAGGTGTAAGGGAACCTCCCTTTGGTTTGTGCACAGTCATAGGCCTTTACCCACTGATCGTAGCTGTAATTTGGAGCTAAGTAGTTGCGTACATCCAGGAAATGGAGTGATGTGGTGGTGAGGGCCATGTGGTTGTTGATCTTTTTGATGACGGACTTGATGGTATCGGACTGGGCTAAGTAAGGGTAGAGAAATTCCTTCACCATGTTCAAGTCATATCGCCCCGAATTGAAGCCGAGCACAGGTAACTGACCTAGGTATTGTAGGAACCGTAACTTCAGTTTCTCCGCACACGGCTTGGGTAAGGGTACAGCCTCCGCCTGGATGTCCTGCATCGCCGACTCCGACTCCGTCTCCGACTCCGTTTCCGACTCTTCATCGTCGCTGAACGATACACCCGGTGTAGGAATACGATCGTCGAGTTGGTCCAGCACGTCCTCGAACTTGGACACCAACCGTTCTGTACTGGCCGCACTCACTGCCTCTAAATACTCCATCATTCGAGTAATCAACTCATGGGAGTCCCCAGTGGACACGAAACAGACAGGTGCAGCGTCATAGCCGGGTACGTTGCTGGAAATACTGACACTCCGGGGAATATGGCGCTGTGTCCACTGCGTTTTGGCTGAGAAAATGTCCATGGGTTCCAAAATGGCCTCGAAATCATAACACGCCCGGTAGGGAAAATAACGGCCCTGTAGTGGTATGACAATCCCCTCATCAGCCAGGTCTTCGAAAATAGTAGGCGTGTTATGGTACACTCCACCAGGAAATTTGCGTTTCACAGCGTTGTCACAAATCTTCTCGTGGGAGTGTAGATGGCTGGACTGTTTGAACACCCGATGGCATTGAGAACAACTGTAGGATTGTGCGTACATGTTCATATCGTGGATCAGCGAAAAATGACTCACCCCTCTGTTGTCGAAGACATTGACTTTCATCGTAGAGGCATACCGTTCTGTTGAGCGATGAACCAATTCAGTCACAAATGTATCCTCCTCCTCCTCCTTCGGTAGTAAACGGTACACAAAGATATTCACGTGGAACAGTGTTTCCACAACATCCAAATACTTGAATGGGACTCCCCGGAACTGCCGCGGGTCAATATCTTGTGCCTGCAGATACTCTTCCCAATACAGTGTTGCATTTCTTTCACAAGCCCGAGGATTACACCGGTCCAAATGAACGGCCAAACACCGAAACAGACATTTTCGGTCTTTGTATGGCCCGTTTGCTCCTCTCGCTAACGCATACAGTCCGTTTCGATTCAGCAGCCAAGGCGGAAGAATAACAGGCGCGCCGATGGGGTGATTTCTCATTTTCGTGACGAAAAATGTGACGTTGGTTACCATTTCTACAGTCCATTTGGTGTTGGGACGCTGCAACCGGGCCCATTCCAATGGATCCAACGTAGTCAGTTGGTCGATGAGTGGCTCCAAAGAAATAGCATCCGTGACCGTGAACGGCTGGTCAAACACATAGGAATTATTACTGGGTTAGAAATACCGCAGTTGGTCCGTCTCTTTGTGCCGTAAGATATAGCCAAATGTCACATTCAATTTGAAGGCTGTGACCTGATCTGTAAAAATGTTCTCGGCGTACGTAGGAAGATGCGTGAGATCCTCCAACTGAAAATTATACAAATCCAATAGACGACGGTGACGGTAGAAACAACGGCGTATCGTGGTCCAGTGACGGCGGTACAACGCACTCACACGCTCGTCTTCGGGTAAGACTTCAGCTGGCGGCGCTCCTGGATCCTCTGGAAAATCTTCTCCACGTCTCATGCTATCGGTCTGGCTTCAGGCTCCACTGGTAGGCTGGTCACTCCCCAGGTAGACTGGTCACTCCTCAGGCAGATCTTGAGTAGGCTGGTCAGGTAGCTCCGATCGGCAGGGCAATGAATGAAGCAATTCCCTAAAAAATTCCCTCTTTTATACGTTTTTCCGTGACATTCGTGTGTTTTCGGCAAACTCCGTGTCTCTTCGGTCACCTCCGTGTCTTTTCGGGTGCCTCCGTGACTCTTCGGGCACCTCCGTGTCTCTTCGGTAAACTCCGTGACATCTTCGGCCACCTCCGGGTCTCTTCGGTGACCTCCGTCACAGCCTCGGTCACCTCCGTGGCTCTTCGGGCACCTCCGTAACAGCCTCGGTCACCTCCGTGTCTTCCTCCGTAACTATCCGACTGTTCCCGTGTAAACTCGGAACACACAGCTAAAGGACCCAGATATAAGCCCCCGGATGTAAACCACAGATGAACAGGTCAGTACACGCATTCCTATCATTCACTATGACCTTGAACTATCACCTGATCTCCCCGTGATTCCCCAAATACAAATTGACATCTTCGGCTACCTCCGGGTCTCTTCGGTGACCTCCGTCACATCTTCGGTCACCTCCGTGTCTCTTCGGGAACCTCCGTGACATCTTCGGCCACCTCCGTGTCTTCCTCCGTAACTACCCGACTGTTCCCGTGTATACTCGGAACACACAGCTAAAGGACCCGGATATAAGTCCCCGGATGTAAACCACAGATGAACAGTACACGCATTCTTATCATTCAATAGACCCTTGAACTATCACGTGATCTCCCCGTGATTCCCCAGTACATGCATCCCATCAATGGTATAGGACCCGGATATAGGGCAATCGAACGTGCAACAATGTTGCAATTCCGGGAAGCCAGGCGCGTGACAAGCAGACGACAGCGAAATTCTGGCGGGAAGTACAGACAGTACATGGCCTATCATGTTCCCCTCTCACCGCTTCACACCGGAAACACACGAAAGTGAACGATATTGTCCACCCCACAGACAGGTCAGTACATGTCCCATTCACATTCACACAGACCGGAAGTGACGTCATACCGCACGTGATGGGAAAAACCCTAACATGTCTAAACATGTTCCAAGAGACAAGATGAAAGGATACAGGTCAAGTGCACTCAATGACCTTTGACCTCTGTCACGTGATATGCAAATTTCTGAGGTCAAAGGTCAATATGCGGGCTTTTCACGGCTATATACTACTGCCGTCATTAGAAACAAACGTATGTCGTTTATCGAAACATTTGTAATTTTCTATTTCACCAATTTTATCCAAAATATTGATAATAATGCATAACTCACTGAAGAAGATCGATCTTAGGTCGTTGTTGGTGATAGTAGTTAATGTAACCCAAATACCGATCAATAACACTTCACACATCCATTCCACTTGTGCAAATGTAAACTTAGCTCATTTTCGTGACATTTTACGTTGTTTTTCATGAATTCGACACAACCACAAATATCTTCGATTCGTATGGTGTTCCATTTCGGCCATTTTTGCGTCGCGCGTCGCAGGCGACGGGAAGGGCGACGTCGCCCTTCCCGTCGCTCTTCCCATCGCGTTCTTATAATGTTAAGAGATAGAACGCGACGCGACGTCGCCCTTTTTAAACGCGACGTCGCCCTTCCCGTCTCGCGTCGCGCGTAGCTTTAATCAACACGACGCGATGGGTGACGTCGCCCACGACGTCGCCCATCCCGTCGCGTTCTTATAATGTTAAGAGATAGAACGCGACGTCCACGACGCCCACGACGTCGCCCGCGACGTCGCCCTTCTCGTCGCCTTCCGGTATTTTAGGACAAAATCGATGTGCGCATGCTTAGGGAGCAGCTATTGCGATGCGGATCGTATGGCGAGGCCGTCATTTCATGAATGATCTCTGCCGAAATGTCAGCGTAAATGAATAATGATTATCCTGCATTATCGTATAGCTTTTAAATGGTGTTAAATATTAGTCCATGCTTGGAACGATGCCTGTTATGAAGTTATCTCTCGGAAAGTCTGCAACTCGCTGTGTTGTACTGTACAAATTATATCTTCGCTTCCAAAAAATATACGCAACCCCCACATCCGTACATCGTCTTGAATTTCTTTATTCCCATTGGATTTACGCGTGTATGTGTGTGTGGATTTTCTGTGTGCTTTTATGTGTTTGTGTTTTTCAGTTGTTCTTACAGTATACCTCCTTATGTAACCACATTTACCAGGCCGTTGAAAATATCCTTTTATTTACTGCTGTCCAACACTGTATACCGTTACTTAACCTGTCACGTCCCGACAGATTGTAGTGTAGATCTATAAGCTTTCAATTTAGCGGAGAGAGATAGTCCCATAACTCTCAAAAAGAAAGAAAAAAAATTATGATGGAATTGAAGTTATTTTGTTCTTTCTATTCTTTCTAAGAACTGACTGAAGAATATTAGTACTTCTGCACTCTTTAAATCGTCCGGCATTTCCACGATCGTTCTAGACGATTGAACTTAAAATTCAGGACGAGTTCTTGGAGTTCGAGTAAGTTGTTCTTAACTGCAGAGATTCTTTCCTCATTTTCAAGAAAAATAAAAAAAAATCATCCTTGAAACACAATTGTCGTCAAATGGCCTGAATAAAACCTGGAACAAAATCCATGAATTATTTTAAGAGTGCATATCAACGGGATTTGAATTTTTCTTGAAATTGAGGAAAGAACCCCTGCAGTTACAAGGACGTAGACTAGTTTTCAGATTTGGGACGGAGAGGGGGGAGATACATGTATACTATGACAGCACAATAAGGCGAAGGTCCAGGGGCCGCCTAGGCCCCGGAAGCTCCAGGATCCCAGATGAGTGGAGATGCGTTCTTGGCCTTTCCCAGTGAATAAAACTCAACATTAAAACGCACACGTTGTAACCAGTTTTTTTTGTGTCTTTTCTTGCTTTTATGTGTGGGTATTTTCTTTCCAGGGTTATTAAACCTCAAACTTGGTCAACACAAAAAACGTTGTACAAACTAATTAGCTCAGCGACTCATCCAGGTTGTGGTTTTGGAGGGAATACGTGTTTTGTACATTTTGGAGGGAATTTATACAGTAGTTTTGTGGGTTCCGAATCACGATGACTTGCGGATCACTTTCCTAATGAAAGCCTTATATTTCTTGCAATAAAGCATCTGTGTAAATCTTTTCTATTTTTATTGGAACGTCTGTTTCTGTGGACCCAAATAAATGTCGAACAACCGACCTGCGTTGTTTGTTCCTCGGTCAATTCGGCATGGTAATGCTTCCGGTACCACGCAATGGCAAATTCACGCTGGGACAAAAACGCGTGTGATTTCTTAAGTGTTGAATCTACGAGAAATAAAATGGCTTTAAGTGGTAATTTCAGTATTCGTTTCAGTGACTGAATCATATTAATGGTCAAACACAATATCTAATGATTTGCGATAACCCTTAACTCGCCAGCATTGTAACATAATGCGGCATTAGAGATGTCAATTCCGGATTACGAATTGTGACATTGAAGACTGCACACGGACAAATGTCTCTTGGGCAAAGTTATTGCTTTAGAATAATTTTAAGTCACAGAACGGGATAGTCTTCACCCCCTCCCTCCCCCCTTCCCCCACCCCACCACACACATACCAAAGATTTCAAAATTAAAGATTTCATTATTAAAATTGGGAAAATATATCTGTGTGTCCTTTCCTCTATTTTCTTTTGTCCAAATATAGATGCTAAATAGATGTCCGATGTCCATTTAGAGAGTTTATATATTGTAATCTTGAATATGCGAGTAGAATTCGTTCAGCTGTCAGAAACACGATGGAACGTGTGTGTAACTTTCTTAAATTTGAATCTGAATTCCATGCAGTATATCAGGTCAGATGGGGAAACATTTTCGACAGGTTTCTATTGAACCAGGTCCGTCAGGTTCAATCTTAAATGAATGGTGTCGTCCGTGAACAAATAAAGCCCGGCGCACACGAGAGATATCAGCTGAGCTAACGGCCTCAATTGCCTGTCAGCTCAGCGGCTAGCTCTCTTCTTGTTTCAGCGCACACGGTGAGCAAAAGTTTCAAGAAATTGATTTCAGTTCCCGCATAACGTCTTCTTCAAGTCCATTTTGAAGAGTCGAGCGTATGAATCGAGTGAAAATAACATGCGATTCATTGGCCGGTCCGGTAAAACTGCTGAGCTGTTGGCTTGCGTTCGCCGCACACGCTGAGGATTTGGCCTCGCGAGGCGAAATTATCAAACAAGTTTGATATTTTTCCCCCGGCCTCGCTAGGCCAAAAACTCACCAAAAACTGCCCGCACACTAGAGCTAGCGCCTGAGCTGACCGGCAATTGAGGCGGTCAGCTCAGCTGATAGCTCTCGTGTGCGCCGGGCTTAACGAACTATCGAAATCCTGAGAGAATGAATTTAATTAGTGAGGATAATTTCCGTATATGGCATGGTCAGACAGATCAGGCCGTCGTTGTCTGTGAACAATTTCTGCCTCAGTAATGGCAATCCAACAAAGTTCAGGCATGTGATACCACATTTTTCGCCTATTGGGATATTGGTGATAAATGACCACTCAGGCTTTACAAAACAATATATATATATATATTCCCAGCGGCTGTAACGACCGCTAGATGGCGTGATCCGCTTCTTACCAAAATGATTCGCAACTGCCCGCGCTGGTGCACTGAGACGGACATGATTTTCTCATTGATTTACAAGTTCGATTAGAGAATTTTATACACGCAATTATCGACGACAGATTTTCGTAGAAAATAAGGCCAAGAATCACTCTCAACTCTTAACAACACGAGCGCCAGCAGTCTAGATGTAAAAGGCGATTCGGAACTCCCCTATTAACTGTATGCTTAAACATGCCTCGTTTCCTCTGCTTGACCACTTTTCCCTCTGACAAACACGCAGTGGGGAATATGTATTTCACAAACACGTCTATTTTTTGTTTGTCTTGCAAATATTTGGGGGGGGGGGCATGCCCCCCTTGTCTACGGCCATGAGTTAAGAGCAACTTACCCGAACTCCAAGAACTCGTCTTAAATTTGAAGTTCAATTGTCGTCAAACGTCTAGTACGATCGTGGAAATGCCGGATAATTCGAAGAGTGCAGAAAAACTAATATTCTTCAATCAATTTTTAGAAAGAATAGAGAGAACATAATTCTCACAGTAAAATGACTTCAATTCCATCATAATTTCTTTTTTTTGTTCTTCTTTTTGAGAGTTATAGGACTATCTCTCTCTGCTAAATTGAAAGCTAAAAGATCTACTACAATCTGTCGGGACGTGACAGGTTGAGTACCGGTATACAGTGTTGGACAGCAGTAAATAAAAGGATATTTTCAACGCCCTGGTCAATGTAGTAACATAAGGAGGTATACTGTAAGGATATCTGAAAAATGAAAACACACAAACACATAAAAGCACACATAAAAGCGACACACACATTCACGCGTGTACGGATGTGGGGGTTGCGCATATCTTTTGGAAGCGAAAATATAATGTGTACAGTGCAACACAGCGAGTTACAGACTTTCCGAGAGATAATTTCATAACAGGTATCATTCCAAGCATGGACTAATATTTAACATCGTTTAAAAGCTATACGATGATGCAGGATAAGCATTATTCATTTACGCCGACATTTTCTTCGTCGATAGTGGCAGAGCTCATTCATGAAATGGCGGCCTCACCATACGACCCACATCGCAATAGCTGCTCCTTAAGCATGCGCAGCTCGATTTTGTCCTAAAATACCGGAAGGCGACGGGAAGGGCGACGTCGCGTTTAAGCAGAGCGACGTCGCGTCGCGTTCCATCTCTTAACATTATAAGAACGCGACGGGAAGGGCGACGGGATGGGCGACGTCGCGAGCGACGTCCCCCATCGCGTCGTGTTGATTAAAGCGACGCGCGACGGGAAGGGCGACGTCGCGGGCGACGTCGTGGGTGACGTCGCGTTTAAAAAGGGCGACGTCGCGTCGCGTTCTATCTCTGAACATTATAAGAACGCGACGGGAAGGGCGACGGGAAGGGCGACGTCGCGGGCGACGTCGTGGGCGACGTCGTCCTTCCCGTCGCCTGCGACGCGCGACGCAAAAATGGCCGAAATGGAACACCATAGATTCGAGCTATAATCTTCACCAGGAAGTGAACAGTATTAGTAATCCGATCGATATTTACTACAATTTATCAGCCAAATATCGAGTCATATGCAACTGTCAACTTTGGTGAAATGTCAGTTAGAAACAGTCATGTCTCATCGAACGCAATGTGAATTAATCCTTTAGGATCCCACACAAAGTTTCCCGTTTGTGAAAATATAATTTGTGTCCATCGTTGCTGAGATTCGCTCAGCTGAACCTCATTGTTTACATATGATATTAACCATTTTCTGAAGCGCAACTGTAATCCTTGACATGTGAGAAACAGCACTAATATAAATAATTGATCGCATTCAAACAGTAATCCATATAAACAGTTCATTTAACCTAGTTACCGTGTACCTATAACGCAGTGACGCAGTCCCGTAAGCAAATATATACAACGTTAGAAAGATGCTATAAGGTGAAAAGGAGACAAGCATAATATATATGAACCAACACCTGATTCCTGAGACAGTACATCATTTGAACATTTCAATTGGACGTATAATATCAAAGCCAAAAGTCGTTTACACTCATTGACAGTCTACATTTTTCTTATCCAACCAAGGATATTATTTCCTACAGGCAGAAATATCTCCAAAGACGAGTGACAATGGATGGATCCAGCGACCGGTGTACAAATGTTACAGGCTTTGCTAATATAACAGATGATTTCACGGATCAGAGCCTATCAATGGAACAATTTCTGGCATTCGCAGCCTCCATATCTCTTATTGTCTTCATTATTCCTGGGAATATCTCCGTAATTGTCTACATGTGGAGAAACAACAATTTCTCCAGTAACTTCAGCATTTACGCGAGGTGTTTGGCACTGGCTGATATCAGTGTTGGAATCGTTGCAGTGCCGCTTAATATCGTGGTAGTGCTTCAACCAGAATTGTTCAATAATGTACCTATGTGCATTTCCTTCAAGATATTCGACTATTCTCTTGTTTCAATATCCATGTTTCTTCTAGACGCCATTGCCTACGATCGGTACAAATGCGTGACGACACCAATTCTTTATCGCGCGAGCTTCACGAAAAAACGCACTATAATAATTTCCATATCGGTGTGGATTTTCGGATTTCTTGTCTGGATTCCATACTTCTTTGGTCAACAACTCAACGAGGACTATAGTGCTAGGACGCTCGGCTCATGTGAGATAGGTTTTGGTTATTTTACCCTTGGACAAGCTGTCCTAGCATTTTACCTCCCCATTGTATTGCTTCTTGTCGTGTACTTGCGTCTGCTGTTTGCTTTGAAGAAACGAACCATGATAAATGAGAGTAGAAGAACAATGCGAACAGTTTATATGGTAAACCAAGATGCAGTTAGCACAAATGGAATACATGGGTCTTCCAAGTATACCCTACCGAGATGTTCGATACACCCTGGTTTAAATCACCATAGGTCAGATTTCGGAGAAACTTCAAAGATCAGTTCGCAAAACAAAAGATGCTTCAGAACAATGAGCGTGGTAATCGTTGTGTGTTTACTATGTTGGACCCCATTTTGCATTCTCTGGCCCCTTAAGGGGGTGTGTCTGTCGTGTGTTCCCAGCATTGTCTACATACCATCATATATTTTAGCTTATGCAAACTCGGCACTCAATCCCTTCATATACGTACTAACAAGTAGAACGATTCATTCTAAGATTATAAAAGTTTTCAGACGAGGAAATCCTGGGTCGTAGGAGTTCCACAATAGACCGGACAATCAAGCAACCTTGGGGGAGATTGGGGTACTGTGGGACATGGGGCACAGTGGAACGAGTCATTTAACTCCTTTGTGAAGTGGAGGTATTACATTACATTATTATCAGCAGAAAGCTACCATCCCCTTACAACACCTATACTGTATATTCCTACGAAGTAGGCTCTCATCTGCAAATTGTCCAGTAATGAGTGAGTGAGTGAGTGAGTCAGTCGGTCAGTCAGTCAGTCCATCCGAATCCTTTCGGCGGCAAAATAAGGAGCACCGTTGACATTAGAACCTTGATTTTTGGCATGAACGTGCATTAGGGGACCGTTACCAGCAAGTTCTGAGCTGACCTACTTCTGATGAAAATTTTACCTACTTAGGTGACCTATAACATTACGCTTGGACCCCCAAGTCATCTTCCTCACCCTACTTCGTAGGTCCTGTGACGTTAGTCACACTACATGTAAGTAAAAACTATCAGTGGTAAACGTCACAGGACCTACGAAGTAGGGTGAGGAAGATAACTTGGGGGTCCAAGCGTAATGTTATAGGTCACCTAAGTAGGTCAAATTTTCATCAAAAGTAGGTCAGCTTAGAAAACTTTTTGGTAACAGTCCCCTAATACACGCTCATGCCAAAAATCAAGGTTCTAATGTCAACGGTTCTCCTTATTTTGCCGACGAAATGATTCGGATGGACTGACTGACAGACCCATTACTCGACAATTTGCAAATGAGAGCCTACTTCGTATGAAAAAGTAGAAGAAATAACCTGTTTTCGAAAAGTACAAGTAAATTTTCACGACCGAGGATGAAATTTTGTTATACTGAGTTTTCTACGGTACTTCCTTACTGTTTGGTACCATTGATAGAGGACAGGCAAAGAAACAATTTAATTGTAACGATCTATTATCTCAGATGTATGTATTTGTGCTTTTCACAAAACGGGGAAAAATCACGCATCCGGGGCGGAGTGAGACACTTTTGCCGGGGCACACTGGGACAATAGTAATAAAGTGACGAAATTTACTTTCATTCATTCTATTTCATACTAAATAATAGTTATAAATATAGCCGCGAGCGGCAATATAGACGGCCAATGTCAAGCCAATCAACGGTATCTAGTTATTTTTATATATTTTTATAGATTCATCTAATAATGCGAATAGAAAACAGACGTACCAGTCCATAGGATCCACGGAAGAAATCATTGACTTTTCGGTAAATTAGTCTGTTTGTGTTGAATACAACACCTCAATACAATGGAGAAATGGCAAACCCAGACAATCGGAGACTAGCCAAGAAGACAAAGGTTAATTTATCCTATTGTCTCGAATTTAATCATATTGAGGATTAATCAGCGTTATTCCTACGAAGTAGGCTACAGATCGCAAATTGTCCGGTAATGAGTCAGTGAGTCAGTCAGTCCATCCGAATCCTTTCGTCGGCAAAATAAGGAGAACCATTGACATTAGAACCTTGATTTTTGGCATGAACGTGCATTAGGGCATTGTTACCAGCAAGTTCTGAGCTGACCGAATTCTGATGAAAATTTGATTTATAATTATTTTTTTTTATTATTTATTGTTAGCTCAGCGAGTGCACTGTCATGCCCATTGGGAACCCTTGGATGTATGCTTCACTGTATATATAACACAGTACAAAACGTGATGGAATAATGAAATAGGAAATGCTAATTTTCCATCATTTGTTAGTGCATTTATCTACACTGTTATTACCAACTTGTCATTCTTAATACACACAATTCAGTATATTGTTATAGATATATTTAAACTGTGGCCTTTTAACGTGTATCCTATTTCACATCCAAACATTTCATCACAGACCAAATCAGGCTTCAAATTTAGGTCAAATTGCCACTGGTGGTGAAATATCATACATCAACCAATTAGGTCAGCCTGGTGCAATAACCCAGCAGAGCAAAGAAAGATGTGGTATCATCCTTCAGATTAGCCTGTGAGCAACAATGATAAAAGTTTACTGAGGGTGAAACAAAGCCATCCTGCAAGCCACCCAAGGAATTTATCAGCTTGTGTTGGGACATTTTGTTGGTATCATGTAAGTTGTTTAGTAGTTTACTCATTCAAATCTCCATACCATATTTTCTGTTATTCAACAGACACATTTCTTTACTGGTTTTAATTGTTTAAGTTTTACTGGGTTTCAACTGCTACAGATAGTAACATAGTACTGATACGGTAGAAATGGGAAGTGTGAATTTAATTATTCCATGTTTAGTACAATTTGTTCACATGAATGGTGGAATGTCTGAACTCTCAAATGAAAGTGTGTTATACATGTACATATCTCGAGCATGTCAGGTTTGAGGAACAAACATGGTTGCAATTAAGATATAATCAAAGAAATTTCGTGACAATTATTGAATCTAAGTAGGCCCCTACCTAACAAAATTAGCTTAATAAAAAAGGCCTTCCTGGCGTAAATTGTTTTCTTTTGAGAGAGAATGTATTTTCTGAGTTAAGAGTTTCCTGTATAAAGATAGGTTGTTCAAGGAGGCTTTGTTTTTGCCGCTGTTGTGTGCATCAAGTGTATGGAAACATGATATATGCACC
>JAVTVY010008701.1:0-48139 GCA_036873755.1 Hanleya hanleyi | reverse complement strand
TCAGCATTCTGCGCATGCGTAATCTTCAAAATATCCTTTTTTGGGTTAGAGGCGCCCCTAGTGGTGCAATGGGGTCGAGTGAGGTATCAATGTGAAGCATTTCACGTCAGCTTCAATATGATACCTCACTCGACCCTCTACCTCAAAATAAAATTTTTGTTTACAGTTCAAAACAACTTTCCCATCCGAAGGACGGGTTTTACTTCACATTTTTCTGTTTTGTTTTGAAAAATTTTTTTTTGAAATGTACAAACTTTTACGTGAAGACAATATTCTTTATATATGTGTACTTCCTATTTCCCGCAGGAATTTATGGAATATCAATTCTTTCCGCAATGAACTTACAATTTTACTGGCAATGAAATTCTCCGTGTCAATTTGAGGTGGATATGAAAACGTACTGACTCACACGTGCAATGGCAACAATTCGCTACAGTGTAATGAAATGTGTTCATTTTTTAGGCGCCCGTGGTTTTATTAATATGCACACACATATGCTTTTCTAATAGTTCATTGGCTGAACCGCGAGGCGGGGGAAAAAATATTAAACTAATTTCGTCTCGCGCGGAGTGTGTACGGTGAATGCAAGCCAAACAGCTCAGCATGTTATTTTGACTCGATTCATACGCTCGACTCTTCAAAATGGACTTGAAGAAGACGTTATGCGGGAACTGAAATCAATTTCTTGAAACTTTTGCTCACCGTGTGCGCTGAAACAACAACAACAGAGCTGACAGACAATTGAGGCCGTTAGCTCAGCTGATATCTCTCGTGTGCGCCGGTTTATATACCGAAGGAGATATGTGAATTTCGATTAGCATACAAATGCATGGTGTGTTATATCCCACCTAGGAAAAAAACAGCCACAGATATGCATTATACATCCGGGAGTATGGGAGATATGGTATACATCTGGACTAAACTTCTTTTATCAGGTAAGCTAGTACTATACTTGCGTTGAATCGCAACATAGTGACCAAACCATAACAGTTGACAGCTGTAAAAATAGATACCGTGGCATAAATTAGTTGCGTGTCCCAACTAATCTATTGAGAACGTTTTGTTTGATTTTTTGAGAAATATATATTGTTGTGTTCTGAAACTTATGTCACTGGTAAAATGCAATTACTATAGTATTCATTCAAAATATTAGCAAACAACATTCTGTAGAACTATCTGTTTGAAACATTTTCTGTTTTGGGTGTCATTCTCTGGGTTAAATATTGGCGTCAGCCATTGTTGATTTGGATCAGTTCAATACTCGTAGGTTTGATAGGCATTCTTTTCCATTCATGGGATTTTTACAGTTCCACAGTGTCACAAAACAACAATAATGCCATGATGTCACAATAAGACGTTACAAAGACAATTTCTGCTGTATACAATGGTATAAGGCACCTGTATACAATGGTATAAGGCACCTGTATACCATGGTATAAGGCACATGTATACAATGGTATAAGGCACCTGTATACAATGGTATAAGGCACCTGTATACAATGGTATAAGGCACCTGTATACAATGGTATAAGGCACCTGTATACAATGGTATAAGGCACCTGCATACAATGGTATAAGGCACCTGTATACAATGGTCAGATGTACCTGTATACAATGGTATAAGGCACCTGTATACAATGGTCAGATGTACCTGTATACAATGGTATAAGGCACCTGTATACAATGGTATAAGGCACCTGTATACAATGGTCAGATGTACCTGTATACAATGGTCTAAGGCACCTGTATACAATGGTATAAGGCACCTGTATACAATGGTCAGATGTACCTGTATACAATGGTATAAGGCACCTGTATACAATGGTATAATGCACCTGTATACAATGGTCAGATGTACCTGTATACAATGGTATAAGGCACCTGTATACAATGGTCAGATGTACCTGTATACAATGGTATAAGGCACCTGTATACAATGGTCAGATGTACCTGTAAAATTCTTGCACTCACTCACACTCGCGGCCATCTTGTACCCATATTTTACTACTGGCGGCCATTTTGTACCCACCTCCCACATTTGTACCCACCTCCCACATTTGTACCCACCTCCCACATTTGTACCCACCTCCCACATTTGTACCCACCTCCCACATTTGTACCCACCTCCCACATTTGTACCCCCCTCCCACATTTGTACCCACCTCCCACATTTGTACCCACCTCCCACATTTGTACCCACCTCCCACACATCACACATGCGCACACCGCCCCATTTTACACACTTATGACGTCACACCAGGTTCTGCGCATGCGCAGTGAAGCGCTATTACGCCAATTTACGCTTTGTATACTACTCAGGTCCAACATTGTACATGCAGGACCCAGTCTCAAATCAATCAAACTATGTTGATAAATAAAACAATGCTGATTAATCGATGTTGAATCGATATTGTTGTTGTTACCACACTCTACCGTATACCACTTATTCCATATGTATACAGTGGTATACGGTAGCGTGTGGTAACGAACAACTATCGATTCAACACCAACTAATCAGCATTGTTTTATTAATCAGCATTGTTTGATTGATTTCCGTCGAAGTCCTTTGATGAGTGTTACATGATGGATAAACATTCTCATTTGGTTGCACGAAAAAAGTTTGTCATAGTAAATAATATGAAGATTTACATTTCAAAAATAAACATGCGTGTTCTTTTAATTTTTTTTTTAAATGGACTTACTATTTCATCAGTTTGCTTTAAATTTATTAGTCCAAATTAAATTTGGTGATTTGATTCAACCTTAACAAAGACTTTAAATTCAATTTCTTTGACATTCTGTACTGTAAATGTAAATAATTTATTCTAAGTTGAGCTGACACTCAGTGAACTTTTAGGTTATCTTATACGGGTCATACGGGTGCATGTGAGCGAAGTTTTTGAGTTTCAGAAGTGGACATAACTCGGGGTTCAGTTTTCGGCGTCCTGTAAATGTCGCCATACTTGACAGAAGTAAAAAGACCCCCCCCCCCGACAAATACGCCGTACATCATATATACATATTGTTTGTTTATTTACAGAACAACCTTCTGTACGAACAAGGATGTCATCGCTTATCAAAAGATGTGACCTTTACAGCCGGATGCCAGTGATGACCGCGCTCAAAGGCATGGGCGTCGAGATTTGCTCAAATAAAATAAATTCATTCATTTCACACTGTATGCGCTTTGAATTCTGTTATATATAGATTGAACCACAGAGGGCTGGTTTGTTCGAACCGCTTGGTTTGTTTGTTAACTATATTCGAACCACTCGGTTTGTTTTTTGGGGATGCTTCACATGACGCATGCTCGAAAGTGGTCGTTGGTTTTTCTGGCAGTGGGAAGTATGCAATCTGCAACTCCGTCACCAGATTTACCTAATTGTGCATGGGAGACAACTCTTGTCGAATACCAATCGCCGTTTCCATATCTATGTTTATCGTTTGTGTTTTCCTTTAAATAGAACGAGCAATAACCAGATAATTGATGCAGTCAAATATAAATTATGTAGGTATATGAGTAATGGTGAAGGAATTTAAAAAAGCCAGGCTAAGTCATATGTAGGAGCTCAAATCCTCTCCATATATTCAGCGCACCTTCAGAGAGTGAGCAATGTATGTGGATAATAGTTATTCAGTATCATCGCATTCCAGACGACATATACATGGACCCCTCGGCTTTTAATAGTTGACGGACGTACGTATATTTTCAGTTTTTGTAGCCTAACCTCTCTATCGGAGGTGGGTAAAATCCAAGAAATAACAGACTTTCTAGCATCCTATTGAATTTGTAGAAGGAAACTTCAGAAAGAAGTAGAGGAACACGAATCCAGGACATTTCCGCCTTCCTATACACTCTTTTGTAGTACGACCTAGTACGAATGTTAACATATTGATAGAAACAATTTGGAGCAGTTTTTTCTTAATTTTTTTCTTATTTTCATTAAGCTTTATTTGATGATTCAAATCATTCACTATATATTTTTACGATATTGTTAACAAGATTTGTATGATTTAGTAAAAAATATTGTAACAAAGTTATTATGAACGAAATTATTTTATGACTTTCAATAACTTTGACATGATTTCAGAGGATACCCCATGATTCCAGGGAATTTCCTTAACATGCTACGGAATATTGCTTATTGAATTATAAGGAATATTCCGCTGGTGTAATAGTCAGGGAATATTCCTTAATCTCAGTCATCTTCAGGGATAAATTATAATTTAATTATATTCCTACATTGTGAAACACCCTGCCAGAAAATACTGCCGTGTACTTGTGAAATAGATTGAATTAGCGAGGTGTGTTATCCCAAAATTATATACTAATTCAGGTGGTTGTGAAAAGGGAACTTTTGATTGGTCCTAATAGTACGGTATAGGTCAAGAGTTTCGACAGGCCTGACACATACTTATAAATAATGCACTATAAATAAAGCCCCAGGGCGGTATTTCAGCAACTGTGGCTCATAAGCGCAATTGATTGTTTTCCGATTACTCTTCTATGTAGCTTCCTAATGAAGTAATTTCCAGCAATAGAAAGTGGTTTATATTTAAAAAATCTATTCTATTTTTTCTATTCGGTAAAAATGTTAATGCGCTCAACAATCATCTCCTTCTATGCTTAAAACACCGGACATAAAACGGAATAAATGTATTCTTATGGGTGATTTCAGTGTCGACTTATTCAAAACTGATATCCATAGCCCATCGAAAGATTTTCTTGAAATCATGAAATCGCAGTATTTTTCCTCACAGATTATTACACCTACCAGAGTCAAATCGCATACAGCAACGCTCGTAACATTTTTATAAATTTTCATGCAGACAATCTTGTATCACGAATATTTTTAACATACATAACTGATCATTTTTCGATTTTTCATTTACTACAGTCCACGCAGGTTTAACATAACATATCGAGAGTTAGCCCAGAAAAAAAGGAAGAATTTGCTCTGAGGATGAAAGATATAAATAGGGATATTGTAGTAGGCCTATATGTGAAGAAGATGACTGTGGTGTAGCGTTAGACAATTTTCTGGCCAAATTTAACTTAGTGTATAATGATTGCTTTCCAGTGACTACTGCACCCATGCAGCATTACTCCAATTAACAAAGTAATGATTCCCTTGACCCCCCCCCCCAACCCACCAGCCCTCCCCCCCCCCTTCATCTCGACCGAATATTAATCTCGGCTGATCACTATATTTTAATTGAATTGGCGTATATCTCTCACACTTGTTAATATATATTTCCCTCGGATGGATGTACATGAAACCTTTTCAATAAAATCAGGAAACAGATAAGAGAATGAACACTCAACAAAGAACGCACTTTTCTTTTAATCAGTGGTTGGTTTGTTGATCCGTAGGGGAGGTGGGGGCTACACTCTTAAAACACAAGTGTTGTATACAACATTTGTAAATGTTTTCCCTCTTCCACACTTATCAAAGTGTTAAGTTCAACATTATAAATGTTGTATATAACACTCACAATGGTTATATACAACATTTATAATGTGGAACTTAACACTTTGGTAACCCTTTGGTAAGTGTGGAGAAGGGAACACATTTACAAATGTTGTATACAACACTTGTGTTTAAGAGTGTATAAATGCAGCAGTTTGTTTCACCCCAGTTGCCTTTTCTCGATAATATAAACGAACTATAGCCAAGGCAGAATGTAGCTTCCTTGATTTTCAGGATAAAGGCAAACTTTTTTTTTTTTTGCTTTTTTGTTTCACCTGTTGGTCGAACACCATAATAAGCATACCGATATATTCTTCTTCTATACTGTGAAAGGGGTGGGGTTGCAGCATGGTTTAATATGTCGCACTCAAGGTTATTTAACTTATATTGTGACAGCCAGTTTGGGTGGTGGAGGAAGTCAGAGTACCCGGAGGGAACCACCGCCCGTCTGCGAGTAACTGGTAAACTTTCACACATGCACCAGTGGGGCTGGTGTTCGAACCTCTGCCCGGTGTGAGGCAAGCGATCACCAGCGCTGCGCTTCAGACCGCTCGGTCACCGAGGGACCCCATGGTAAAAAGAGCCGTACTGGGTAGTGATAGGCCCTATGGCCCTAGCAAATGGTGCTGAGCTGTGACTGTAGGGGTGCTAATTGTTGAACACCAGTGCACACATTTTATCCAGTAAGAGCTACGTTAGAAGCACCACTGTAACAATAAGTTTGAGAACAAAATACCAAACCGTTCTCGAAACAGATAATACCATTTCCCAGTGGATTCAGCACGCTGTGTCAAACACGATTCAGCTAAATCGAGGAAAGTTAAAGCCAGAGACAGAGGAACTAAAAATCTTAGCCAAATATTTAGGTTTAAGCATGTTCTTCCAGCAAATGGTGTAAATAAACGCGGTGTATATACGGGCTTGTTGAGAACGCACGACGATGGGTGGTTGGATTAACTTGGGCACTCCATCATGGGCACTGGTCATGCAGAACACGCCGTGCAACTCGTTTTCCCATACTTGAGTGGTATTTGTTGCATAGGGCATGGAGCTATAAATCCGATTTATAGCTCCATGCATAGGGTGAGCAATTCCATGAATTGTTCGTGGCCATCGATACAACTCCGTCACCAGATTTATCCTATTGTGCATGGGAGACAACTCTTGTCGAATACCTATCGCCGTTTTCATATCTAGGTTTATCGTCTGTTTTTTCGTCTAACTAGAAGGAGCAATAGCCAGGTAATTGATGTAGTCGGAATATAAACTAGGTAGGTATCTGAGTAATGGTGACGGGAATTTACAAAAGCTAGGCTAAGTCATATTTAGGAGCTCAAATCCTCTCCATATGTTAAGCGCACCTTCAGAGAGTGAGCAATGTATGTGGATAATAATTATTCAGTATCATAGCATTTCAGACGACATATACATGGACCCCTCGGCTTTTAATAGTTGACGGACGTACGTATATTTTCAGTTTTTGTAGCCTAACCTCTCTATCGGAGGTGGGTAACATCCAAGAAATAACAGACTTTCTAGCATCCTATTGAATTTGTTAAAGTGATCGTAAACCCTCAAATAAAGTTTTCATCAAATGAAAGACCATTGCAAACAGTACGGGCAAATATTTATTGCATTTTTTTCACGATTTTATTACACAGAGTAAGCTGCAAATAAAGCATGGTATTCTATGGTGGTCTGTTGCAATCATATTTAGGTCCAGTGACGTCACACTGCCTTAATACATATATTTCAAACTTTGTATGCACTTTCCAATGCTTGAGTCAAGCTTAAGGTGTGCATACTTTGAGGTTCAACACAGACTCACTGTTCCAATGTGCATGTTTCACCAAAATATGGGAAATTAAATGCAAGATTCAAATTGACTTGACACTTATGAGTTACCATCTCCCAGATTTTGGTGAAACATGCACATTGAAACAGTGCGTCTGTGTTGAAACTCAAAGTATACACACCTTAAGCTTGAATCAAGCGTTGGAAAGCGCATACAAAGTTTGAAATATATGTATTACGGCAGTGTGACATCACTGGACCTAAATGTGATTGCAACAGACCACCATAGAATACCATGCTTTATTTGCAGTTTACTCTGTGTAATAAAATCGTAAAAAATTACAATAAATATTTTCCCACACTGTTTGCAATGGTCTTTCATTTGATGGAAACTTTACTTGAGGGTTTACGATCACTTTAACGAAACTTCAGAAAGAAGTAGAAGAACACGAATGCAGGACATTTCCCTCTTTAGATATTTCCTCCTTCCCAAGTATTCTTGTAGTATGACTTCGTACGAATGTGTAACAAAGTTAACATATTGACAAAAACAATTTAGAGCAGTTTTTCCTTATTTTTTTCTTATTTTCACTATATATTTTTACGATATTGTTAACAAGATTTGTATGATTTAATAAAAACAATTGTTACAAAGTTATTACATGTATGAATTAAATTATTTTATGACTTTCAATAACTTTGCCATGATTTCAGAGACTATCCCATGGTTCCAATGAAGATAAAATAGACATTGTTGGATAATATTTTGTAGCAAATACGAGAATATTCTGATCGTTTTTTCAAATTTAATCACCAAACATCTCAAGAAGTATACCAATTGTACCATGACTGCCCATACTCGAGAAAAGATCTATCGCGAACACAAGAGCTTTTCCCAGTCGGTTTTGTTCTTAATCCAGCTGTTGCACATTTTTGTTATCCAAAGGTGTGTTATCCCAAAATTATGTAGTATTTCAGGTGGTTGTGAAAAGGGAACTTTTGATTGGCCCTAATAGTACGGTATCGGTTAAGAGTTTCGACAGGCCTGCCATATACTTATAAATAATGCCCCAAATAAAGCCCCAGTGTGGTATTTCAGCAACTGTGGCTCATAAGTGCAATTGTTTTTTTTCCGATTACTCTATAATGTGGCTTCCTAACATTTGAAGTAATTTCCACTTAAATAGAAAGTGGTTCATGCCTATGTATATAGTAGTTTCTACCTGATAGAAAGTATAGTTTCTCCCATTGTAGAAAGCGGTTCATGCTTAACCCTACCAAACTTTCTGCGGTATCTCCGGAACGACAACCCCCCGAGTGGAGGATCATTGTTAAATTCAAGATGGCGGCCACGTTGGGTACCAGAAAAATGATGTTTTCGTCATATTTCTTAAACAATTCTGCATTTCGGCGATGAAAAGTAGGCAAAACTATTTTATTTCACATCCCATTAATATCTAATAATTCATCACGCAGTTTGTGATCACTGTCACTCAACTCACTGGGGGTGAACATGCTTTTTTTGATCTGAGAAAACAACATTGGGCAGACCTTTACAAATCGATATGCCATCGGGTTATGAGTTTAGCCCTACGGTATATTAATCAATACCGATCAATCGCCATCTATTTTCGATATTCGGCTAGTGCTTTCATGCAGTCGATCTAGCGATCAGGGTTACCTATAGCGCACTTGTTAACAGCAGCACATTAAAATACGGTAAATAACCTGCCAAGTTTTGATACCTTGTGCTCTCAAAATCATTTAATGAACTAAGAAAATACGGATGATTAATTTAAAATGGAAAAAATGCGAAATATATTTCCCATAAAAATGGATAGATATTGGGCATACGACACATTTATCTTTGTGGAAGTTATTCTCCAGAGAGGTTTTCGAGGTACCCGGGCGTTATCGGTGGTGTACATGTTGGCAAGCATTGGTGATTCCATTGTACCATATATTTGTACTGGTACTGTACATATAGGTTAGCCTTTCACCATCCCCTCCACATATACCTTCCAGCTTATATGGTGCATACAATTCCAAAATAGAACGTTTAACCCTGTTAAGAAACATTTTCGGCGCCATCCAACTTCCTTAATATTCTCTATTAGCAGCAGAGAATTCAGAAACAATAACAGATTTTTTTTTATATAAGATATTGTTACTCTAATAGTTCTCCATTCTATTTCCACTTTCACTGCGAGGAAAGATAATTGTAGCTCTGAAAGATAGACATTTCTGGTTCAAGGGAAGGGCCACTTTTGTAGGACAAGATACAATATAGATAACAGTGCAGTCTGTCGTATGTGAACTCACAAGGCTAGAAAAATTCAAGAAAGTTGAATTCAAATATTATGAAGACCAGATAATCATAATGGAACAATGAACCCAACCTTTGTTATCAGTACATATTAAATTGCAAAGGTTTCAGAACAATGCAATTTCTTTAGCACACACAGAGTTACCCGTCAAATTTTGCTGAATTTGATCAAATTCAACGCTGATTTCAGCGTGAGCCATACATTTTGCAGCCATGGTGTTTTACCATGGCAAAACCGCAGTCAAACGAAGGGTGACCTTTATAATAAACCATGGTCAAACATTGTGAGGACTGAGTATGGTTGAACATGATCCTAACATGGTTGACCATGGATCTAGCATGGTTAAACAGGGTAATAACATGGTTGACCATGGATCTAGCATGGTTAAACAGGGTAATAACATGGTTGACCATGAATCTAGCCTGGTTAAACAGGGTAATAACATGGTTGACCATGGATCTAGCATGGTTATACAGTGTAATAACATGGTTGACCATGGATCTAGCATGGTTATACAGTGTAATAACATGGTTGACCATGGATCTAGCATGGTTAAACAGGGTAGTAACATAGTTGACCATGGATCTAGCATGGGTAGACAGTGTAATAACATGGTTGACCATGGATCTAGCATGATTATACAGTGTAATAACATGGTTGACCATGGATCTAGCATGGTTATGCAGTGTAATAACATGGTTGACCATGGATCTAGCATGGTTACACAGTGTAATAACATGGTTGACCATGGATCTAGCATGGTTAAACAGGGTAATAACATAGTTGACCATGGATCTAGCCTGGTTAAACACGAAATTGAGTATCTGAAAATGAGAAACAGGAGAGCAACGAGAGAGAGAGAGGGAATTCAGTTTCAATGTCGCGTTCAGCAATATTTCAGCTTATAGCGACGAGGAGAGGAACGAAAGAGTGTTATACAACACGGAAATACATTTCCAAATTCTTGGCTGCAGGAAAAAAAATTGCCTGAGAAAAGACATGATTAAACATTCTAAGTTATTGTAAATTGAAAATCTATAATCTATAATCCAGACAACGGACTTTCAACTCATTTCAATGCACAATTCAGCTCTCTTAGTTGGTGGAGTGACTGTGTGACCAGCGGTGAAGTGAAATTACACAGTTCAATCATCAGGTCCGACATTGTCCATATCCAGGACCCAGTCTCAAATCAATCAAACAATGTTGATAAATAAAACAATGCTGATTAATCGATGTTGAATCGATATTGTTGTTGTTACCACCCGCTACCGTATACCACTTTTTCCATATGTAAACAGTGGTATACGGTAGCGTGTGGTAACAAACAACTATCGATTCAACACCAACTAATCAGCATTGTTTTATTAATCAGCATTGTTTGATTGATTTCCGTTTAAGTCCTTTGATGGATAAACATTCTCGACTCACTTGGTTGCACGAAAAAAGTTTGTCGTAAATAATATGAAGATTTAAATTTCCAAAAATAAACATGCGTGTTCTTTTAATTTTATTTAAAAATGGACTCAATATTTCATAAGTGTGCTTTGAATTTTTTAGTCCAAATTAAATTTGGTGATTTGATTCAACTTTAACAAAGACTTTAAATTCAATTTCTTTAACATTCTGTACTATAAATGTAAATAATTTATTCTAAATTGAGCTGACATTCAGTGGATTTTTAGGTTATCTTATACGGGTCATACGGGTGCATGTGAGTGAAGTTTTTGAGTTTCGGAAATCGATATAACTCGGGGTTCAGTTTTCGGCGTCCTGTACAATGTCGCCATACTTGAGAGAAGTAAAAAACAAAAAAAACCCAGACAAATACGCCGTACACCATATATATTGTTTATTTACAGAACAACCTTCTGTACGAACAAGGATGTCATCGCTTATCAAGATGTGACCTTTACGGCCGGATGCCAGTGATGACCACGTTCAAAGGCATGGGCATCGAGATTTGCTCAGATAATATATATCCATTCATTTCACATTGTATGCGCTTTGAAATCTGTTATAGATTGAACCACAGACGGCTGGTTTGTTCGAACCGCTTGGTTTGTTTGCTACTATATTCCAACCGCTTGGTTTGTTTGCTACTATATTCGAACCACTGGGTTTGTTTTCTGGGATGCTTCACATGACGCATGCTCGAAAGTAGTCGCTGATTTTTCTGACAGTGGAAAGTATGCAATCTGCAACTTCGTCACCAGATTTACCCTATTGTGCATGGGAGATAACTCTTGTCGAATAGCAATCGCCGTTTCCATATTTAGCTTTATCGTTTGTGTTTTCCTCTAAATGGAAAGAGCAATAGCCAGATAATTGATGTAGTCGAATATAAATTATGTAGGTATCTGAGTAATGGTGAAGGGAATTTACAAAAGCTGGGCTAAGTCATATTTAGGAGCTCAAATCCTCTCTATATATTTAGCGCACCTTCAGAGAGTGAGCAATGTATGTGGATAATAATTATTCAGTATCCTCGCATTTCAGACGACATATACATGGACCCCTCGGCTTTTAATAGTTGACGGACGTACGTATATTTTCAGTTTTTGCAGCCTAACCTCTCTATCGGAGGTGGGTAACATCCAAGAAATAACAGACTTTCTAGCATCGCATAGAATTTGTTGAACGAAACTTCAGAAAGAAGTAGAGGAACACGAATCCAGGACATTTTTCGCCTTAGATATTTCCTCCTTCCTATACATTCTTGTAGTATGACTTCTTACGAATGTGTAACAAAGTTAACATATTGACAAAAACTTCCTTAATATTCTCTATTGGCAGCAGAGAATTCAGAAACAATGACAGATTTTTTTTCTTCATATAAGATATTGTTACTCTAATAGTTCTCCATTCTATTTCCACTTTCACTGTGAGGAAATATAATTGTAGCTCTGGACGATAGACATTTCTGGTTCAAGTGAATGGTCATTTTTGTAGGACAATATACAATATAGATAACAGTGCAGTCTGTGTGAACTCACCAGCTCACAAGGCTAGGACAAATCCAGAAAGTTGAATTCAATTATTATGGACACCAGACGATCATAATGGAACAATGAACCCAACCTTTGTTATCAGTACTGATTAAATTGCAAAGATTTTAGAACAATGCAATTTCTTTAGCACACGTAGAGTTACCTGTCAAATATTGCTGAATTTGATAAAATTCAACGCTGATTCCAGTGTGAGCCATACATTTTGCAACCATGGTGTTTTACCATGGCAAAACCGCAGTCAAACGATGGATGACCTTTATAATAAACCATGGTCAAACATTGTGAGGACTGAGTATGGTTAAACATGATCCTAACATGGTTGACCATGGATCTAGCATGGTTAAACAGGGTAATAACATGGTTGACCATGGATCTAGCATGGTTAAGCAGGATAATAACATGGTTGACCATGGATCTAGCATGGTTAAACAGGGTAATAACATGGTTGGCCATGGATCTAGCATGGCTAAACAGGGTAATAACATGGTTGACCATGGATCTAGCATGGTTAAACAGGGTAATAACATGGTTGACCATGGATCTAGCATGGTTAAACAGGGTAATAACATTATTGACCATGAATCTAGTCTGGTTGAACAGGAAATTGAGTATCTGAAATTGAGAAACAGGAGAGCAACGAGAGAGACAGAGAGAATTCAGTTTTAATGTCGCGTTCAGCAATATTTCAGCTTATAGCGACGAGGAGAGGAACGAAAGAGTGTTATACAACACGAAAATACATTTCCGAATTCTTGGCTACAGGAAAAAAAATTGCTCGAGAAAAGACATGATTAAACATTCTAAGTTATTGTAAATTGAAAATCTATAATCTATAATCGAGACAACGGACTTTCAACTCATTTCAATGCACAATTCAGCTCTCTTAGTTGGTGGAGTAGTGACTGTGTGACCAGCGGTGAAGTGGAATTACACACGTGCAAGCATCAGGTCCGACATTGCACATATGCAGGATCCAGTTTTAAATCAATCAAACAATGTTGATAAATAGAACAATGCTGATTAATCTATGTTGAATTGATATTGTTGTTATTACCACACGCTACCGTATACCACTTTTTCCAAATTTATACAGTGGTATACGGTAGCGTGTGGTAACAAACAACTATCGATTCAACACCAACTAATCAGCATTGTTTTATTAATCAGCGTTGTTTGATTGATTTCAGTCTAATTTTGGTCCTAATAGTACGGTATAGGTCAAGAGGTTCGACAGGCCTGACATATCTCCCTAGTATAATCCGTGGCGTGTCCTACACCTCCTCCTCCACTTTACTCACCTATCCTCCTCCTCCTCCACTTTACTCACTGCACAGCGGGTCGCATAGGTGTGGCGCGGGATAGGCTGGCTCAGATTGACTCAGATATATTCATTCTCACTTCTCCAGAGACATTCTACCACAACATTGATTGAAATTGTAGTTTGAGAGACGCTTCCCGTACGGATTTCGCGGCCCATCAACTCAATGTTTTATTTAACATTCACGGTACATTTCTCCGTTAATTTAAGATCTTTTGCAGAGCTAGATGTTAAAATGAATAATTAAATATTAAATAACAATGAGAGAGCCGAATCCAGGACATTTCCCCTCTTCAGACATTTCTTCCTTCCTTTATATTCTTGTAGTATTACTTCGTACGAATGTGTCATAAAGTTAACATAGCGACAAAAAAAAATTGGAGCAATTTTTTCTTAATTTTTTCTTATTTTCATTAAGCTTTATTTGATGATTCAAATCATTCACTATATATATTTGCGATATTGTTAACAAGATTTGTATGATTTAATAAAAAAAATTGTAACAAAGTTATGAATTAAAATATTTTATGACTTTCAATAACTTTCGCATGATTTCAGAAAATATCCCATGGTTCCAATGAAGATAAAATAGACATTGTTGGCTAATATTCTTATCGTTTTTCAAATTTAATCACCAAATTTCTCAAGAAGTATACTAAGTTATACCATGACTGTCCATACTCGAGAAAAGATCGATCGAGAACACAAGAGCTTTCTCCACACAGAAAAAAAAAATCCTTAAAAATTTAAGGAATATTCCCCGACTATTACAAAAGAGGAATATTTCTCAAATGATAGCAAAGGAATATTCCTTACCATGTTAAGGAACATGCTACGGAATATTTGTTATTGAATTTTAAGGAATATTCCGCTGGTGTAATAGTCCTTAAATTTAAAGGGATTTTTTCCAGAGAGTCGGTTTTGTTCTTCATCCAGCCGTTGCACATTTTTATTATCCAAAGGTGTGTTATCCCAAATTTATGTATTGTTTCAGGTGGTTGTGAAAAGGAAACTTTTGATTTGTCCTAATAGTACGGTATAGGTCAAGAAGTTCGACAGGCCTGACATATATAAATAATGCACTATAAATAAAGCCCCGGTGCGGTATTTCAGCAACTGTGGCTCATAAGTGCAATTGATTGTTTTCCGATTACTCTTTTATGTAGCTTCCTAATGAAGTAATTTCCACTTAAATAGAAAGTGGTTTCTATTTGAAAAATCTATTCTATTTTTTCTATTCTTTGCAAATGTTAATGCATCAACTTATATCCATAGCCCATCGAAAGATTTTCTTGAAATTATGAAATCGCAGTATTTTTTCCCACAGATTACTAAACCTACCAAATCGAATACAGCAACGCTCATAGATAACATTTTTATAAATTTTCATGAAGACAATCTTCTACCAGGAATATTTTTAACAGACATAACTGATCATTTTCCGATTTTTCATTTATACAGTCCACGTCTACGCATGTCTAACATAACATATCGACGAGTTAGCCCAGAAAAAAAGGAAGAATTTGCTCTGAGAATGAAAGATATAAATTGGGATATTGTATAGTACCTGAAGAAGATGATTGTGGTATTACGTTAGACAATTTTCTGGCCGAATTTAACTTAGTGTATAATGATTGCTTTCCAGTGTATACTGGAATACCCAGCATTACTCCAATTAACAACGACAGTCGTTTCCTAGCCTCCACCCCACCTCATCTCCACCCAATATTAATCTCGGCTGATCAGTATATACTTTAATTGAATTGGTGTATATCTCTCACACTTGTTAATATTTATTTCTCTCGGACGTATGTACATGAAACCATTTCAGTAAAATCAGATAACAGAAAAGAGAATGAACACTCATCAAAGAACGCATTTTTCTTAAAAATTTAAGGAATATTCTCCGATTTTTCACACCAGCGGAATATTCCTCAAATGATAACTAAGGAATATTCCTTACAAAGTTGAGGAATTTCCTTAACATGCTACAGAATATCCTTGAATTTTAAGGAATATTCCGCTGGTTCAATAGTCGGGGAATATTCCTTAAATTTTAAGGAATTTTTTTTTCATTGATTGTGTTTTGTTCTTCATCCAGCTGTTGCCAATTTTTATTATCCAAAGGTGTGTTATCCCAAAATTATGTAGTATTTCAGGTGGTTGTGAAAAGGGAACTTTTGATTGGTCATAATAATACGGTATAGGTATAGGTTCGACAGGCCTGACATATACTTATATAAATAATGCACCAAATAAAGCCCCGGTGTGGTATTTCAGCAACTGTGGCTCATAAGTGCAATTGATTTTTTTCCGATTACACTTTTATGTGGCTTCATATTGAAGTAATTCCCACATAAATAGAAAGTGGTTTTTGCCTATATAGAAAGTAGTTTCTACCTGATAGAAAGTATAGTTTTACCCGTTGTAGAAAGCGGTTTATGCTTAACCCTACCAAACCTCCTGTGCTATCTCCGGAACGACAAACAATTGAGATTTATCATATTGGGGTCATTTTGAGCATATTCATCCGTACCCCCGAGTGGAGGATCATTGTTAAATTCAAGATGGCGGCCACGTTGGGTACGCCCCCCAGCTTAGGGCAGCATGTACCATACCATGTTTGTCTGGCACAGGAGGTAGATTAAAGTACCAAACTGATTGGGCTCTCTGAGGATCCATTGTGATCAGTGTCTGTAGAGCCTAATTTTCAAAATCCGAAATTCAATTTTTTTTGTAGTTTTGGTTAGGTTCTTGTTAGGGTTAGGGTTTTGTTATAGGGTATGTTTGTTTGGGTCATCGTCGCCGTGTGACCAATAAGGTTAGATGCGACATTAAACTTCAAACAAGCAACCAACCAACCACGTTGGGTACCAAAAAAATGATGTTTTCGTCATATTTCTTAAACAATTCTGCATTTCGGCGATGAAAAGTAGGCAAAACTATTTTATTTCACATCCCATTAATATCTACTAATTCATCACGCAGTTTGTGATCACTGTCACTCAACTCACTGGGGGTGAACATGCTTTCTTTGATCTGAGAAAACAACATTGGGCAGACCTTTACAAATCGATATGCCATCGGTTTATGAGTTTAGCCCTACGGTATATTAATCAATACCGATCAATCGCCATCTATTTTCGATATTCGGCTAGTGCTTTCATGCAGTCGATCTAGCGATCAGGGTTACCTAGCGCACTTGTTAACAGCAGCACATTAAAATACGGTAAATAACCTGCCAAATTTTGATACCTTGTGCTCTCAAAATCATTTAATGAACTAAGAAAATACGGATGATTAATTTAAAATGGAAAAAATGCGAAATATATATCCCATAAAAACGGATAGATATTGGGCATACGACACATTTATCTTTGTGGAAGTTATTCTCCAGAGAGGTTTTCGAGGTACCCGGGCGTTATCGGTGGTGTACATGTTGGCAAGCATTGGTGATTCCATTGTACCATATATTTGTACTGGTACTGTACATATAGGTTAGCCTTTCACCATCCCCTCCACATATACCTTCCAGCTTATATGGTGCATACAATTCCAAAATAGAACGTTTAACCCTGTTAAGAAACATTTTCGGCGCCATCCAACTTCCTTAATATTCTCTATTAGCAGCAGAGAATTCAGAAACAATAACAGATTTTTTTTTATATAAGATATCGTTACTCTAATAGTTCTCCATTCTATTTCCACTTTCACTGCGAGGAAAGATAATTGTAGCTCTGAAAGATAGACATTTCTGATTCAAGGGAATGGCCACTTTTGTAGGACAAGATACAATATAGATAACAGTGCAGTCTGTCGTATGTGAACTCACAAGGCTAGGGGAAATCCAGAAAGTTGAATTCAAATATTATGAAGACCAGACAATCATAATGGAACAATGAACCCAACCTTTGTTATCAGTACATATTTTACATGCAAAGGTTTTAGAACAATGCAATTTCTTTAGCACACACAGAGTTACCCGTCAAATTTTGCTGAATTTGATAAAATTCAACGCTGATTTCAGCGTGAGCCATACATTTTGCAACCATGGTGTTTTACCATGGCAAAACCGCAGTCAAACGAAGGGTGACCTTTATAATAAACCATGGTCAAACATTGTGAGGACTGAGTATGGTTGAACATGATCCTAACATGGTTGACCATGGATCTAGCATGGTTAAACAGGGTAATAACATGGTTGACCATGGATCTAGCATGGTTAAACAGGGTAATAACATGGTTGACCATGAATCTAGCCTGGTTAAACAGGGTAATAACATGGTTGACCATGAATCTAGCCTGGTTAAACAGGGTAATAACATGGTTGGCCATGGATCTAGCCTGGTTAAACAGGGTAATAACATGGTTGACCATGGATCTAGCATGGTTAAACAGGTTAATAACATGGTTGACCATGGATCTAGCATGGTTAAACAGGAAAATGAGTATCTGAAATTGAGAAACAGGAGAGCAACGAGAGGGAGAGAGAGAATTAAGTTTTACTGTCGCGTTCAGCAATATTTAAGCTGTATAGCGACGAGGAGAGGAACGAAAGAGTGTTACAAGACGGAAATCTATAATCTATAATCGAGACAACGGACTTTCAACTTATTTCAATGCACAATTCAGCTCTCTTAGTTGGTGGAGTGACTGTGTGACCAGCGGTGAAGTGGAATTACACAGGTTCAATCTTCAGGTCCAACATTGTACATGCAGGACCCAGTCTCAAATCAATCAAACTATGTTGATAAATAAAACAATGCTGATTAATCGATGTTGAATCGATATTGTTGTTGTTACCACACTCTACCGTATACCACTTATTCCATATGTATACAGTGGTATACGGTAGCGTGTGGTAACAAACAACTATCGATTCAACACCAACTAATCAGCATTGTTTTATTAATCAGCATTGTTTGATTGATTTCCGTCTAAGTCCTTTGATGAGTGTTACATGATGGATAAACATTCTCACTTGGTTGCACGAAAAAAGTTTGTCATAGTAAATAATATGAAGATTTACATTTCAAAAATAAACATGCGTGTTCTTTTAATTTTTTTTTTAAATGGACTTACTATTTCATCAGTTTGCTTTAAATTTATTAGTCCAAATTAAATTTGGTGATTTGATTCAACCTTAACAAAGACTTTAAATTCAATTTCTTTGACATTCTGTACTGTAAATGTAAATAATTTATTCTAAGTTGAGCTGACACTCAGTGAACTTTTAGGTTATCTTATACGGGTCATACGGGTGCATGTGAGCGAAGTTTTTGAGTTTCAGAAGTGGACATAACTCGGGGTTCAGTTTTCGGCGTCCTGTAAATGTCGCCATACTTGACAGAAGTAAAAAGACCCCCCCCCCCGACAAATACGCCGTACATCATATATACATATTGTTTGTTTATTTACAGAACAACCTTCTGTACGAACAAGGATGTCATCGCTTATCAAAAGATGTGACCTTTACAGCCGGATGCCAGTGATGACCGCGCTCAAAGGCATGGGCGTCGAGATTTGCTCAAATAAAATAAATTCATTCATTTCACACTGTATGCGCTTTGAATTCTGTTATATATAGATTGAACCACAGAGGGCTGGTTTGTTCGAACCGCTTGGTTTGTTTGTTAACTATATTCGAACCACTGGGTTAGTTTTTTGGGGATGCTTCACATGACGCATGCTCGAAAGTGGTCGTTGGTTTTTCTGGCAGTGGGAAGTATGCAATCTGCAACTCCGTCACCAGATTTACCTAATTGTGCATGGGAGACAACTCTTGTCGAATACCAATCGCCGTTTCCATATCTACGTTTATCGTTTGTGTTTTCGTTTAAATAGAACGAGCAATAACCAGATAATTGATGTAGTCAAATATAAATTAGGTAGGTATCTGAGTAATGGTGAAGGGATTTACAAAAGCTAGGCTAAGTCATATTTAGGAGCTCAAATCCTCTCTATATGTTAAGCGCACCTTCAGAGAGTGAGCAATGTATGTGGATAATAATTATTCAGTATCCTCGCATTTCAGACGACATATACATGGACCCCTCGGCTTTTAATAGTTGACGGACGTACGTATATTTTCAGTTTTTGCAGCCTAACCTCTCTATCGGAGGTGGGTAACATCTAAGAAATAACAGACTTTCTAGCATCGCATAGAATTTGCTGAACGAAACTTCAGAAAGAAGTAGAGGAACACGAATCCAGGACATTTCCCGCTTTAGATATTTCCTCCTTCCTACACATTTTTGTAGTATGACTTCTTACGAATGTGTAACAAAGTTAACATATTGACAAAAACTTCCTTAATATTCTCTATTGGCAGCAGAGAATTCAGAAACAATAACAGATTTTTTTTTCTTCATATAAGATATTGTTACTCTAATAGTTCTCCATTCTATTTCCACTTTCACTGCGAGGAAATATAATTGTAGCTCTGGACGATAGACATTTCTGGTTCAAGTGAATGGTCACTTTTGTAGGACAATATACAATATAGATAACAGTGCAGTCTGTGTGAACTCACCAGCTCACAAGGCTAGGACAAATCCAGAAAGTTGAATTCAAATAGTATGAACACCAGACCATCATAATGGAACAATGAACCCAACCTTTGTTATCAGTACTGATTAAATTGCAAAGGTTTTAGAACAATGCAATTTCTTTAGCACACACAGAGTTACCCGTCAAATATTGCTGAATTTGATCAAATTCAACGCTGATTCCAGTGTGAGCCATACATTTTGCAACCATGGTGTTTTACCATGGCAAAATCGCAGTCAAACGAGGACTGAGTATGGTTGAACATGATACTAACATGGTTGACCATGGATCTAGCATGGTTAAACAGGGTAATAACATGGTTGACCATGGATCTAGCATGGTTAAACAGGGTAATAACATGGTTGACCATGGATCTAGCATTGTTAAACAGGGTAATAACATGGTTGACCATGGATCTAGCATGGTTAAACAGGGTAATAACATGGTTGACCATGGATCTAGCATGGTTAAACAGGGTAATAACATGGTTGACCATGGATCTAGCATGGTTCAACAGGGTAATAACATGGTTGACCATGGGTCTAGCATGGTTAAACAGGGTAATAACATGGTTGACCATCAATCTAGCCTGATTGAACATGAAATTGAGTATCTGAAATTGAGAAACAGGAGAGCAAGGAGAGAGAGAGAGAATTAAGTTTTAATGTCGCGTTCAGCAATATTTCAGCTTATAGCGACGAGGAGAGGAATGAAAGAGTGATCTAGCATGGTTAAACAGGGTAATAACATGGTTGACCATGGATCTAGCATGGTTAAACAGGGTAATAACATGGTTGACCATGAATCTAGCCTGGTTAAACAGGGTAATACCATGGTTGACCATGGATCTAGCCTGGTTAAACAGGGTAATAACATGGTTGACCATGGATCTGACCTGGTTAAACAGGGTAATAACATGGTTGACCATGGATCTAGCATGGTTAAACAGGGTAATAACATGGTTGACCATGAATCTAGTCTGGTTGAACAGGAAATTGAGTATCTGAAATTGAGAAACAGGAGAGCAACGAGAGCGACAGAGAGAATTCAGTTTTAATGTCGCGTTCAGCAATATTTCAGCTGCATAGCGACGAGGAGAGGAACGAAAGAGTGTTATACAACACGGAAATATATTTCCGAATTCTTGGCTACAGGAAAAAAAATTGCCTGAGAAAAGACCTGATTAAACATTCTAAGTTATTGTTAATTGAAAATCTATAATCTATAATCGAGACAACGGACTTTCAACTTCTTTCAATGCACAATTCAGCTCTCTTAGTTGGTGGAGTGACTGTGACCAGCGGTGAATTAAGTGGAATTACACAAGTTCAATTATCAGGTCCGACATTGCACATATGCAGGACCCAGTCTCAAATCAATCAAACAATGTTGATAAATAAAACAATGCTGATTAATCGATGTTGAATCGATATTGTTGTTGTTACCACATGCTATCGTGTACCACTTTTTCCATATGTATACAGTGGTATACGGTAGCGTGTGGTAACAAACAACTATCGATTCAACACCAACTAATCAGCATTGTTTTATTAATCAGCGTTGTTTGATTGATTTCAGTCTAATTACAAGCGTCTAGTCCGTCATTCTTAATTCAGCCGTCGTCCATTAAAGAATATCCGCGTCCATAATCCAAACCTATTCCATATTCCATATAACAGTATTAGCACCAAATTCAAAAGGACAATCATAATATACATAAACATAGGCTAGTTTCCTGCGAGAGAGAAGCGGTCAACAGTTTTCAATGATGCCGACAAGACATCATGATGTTCCAAAAATATAAAATCCGTATCGCTGATCAGTATTCTTAATCCATAATAGTCGTTGTAAAGTCGTCATCTAGAGAATGATGTACCTCAGTCACGCTTTGATTGTGACTGTTCATATGAGTACCATGAGGTTCTTGAAGGACATGGGTTCATACGGCCCCTAACCCCGGGTTAAGCGGAATTAGACACAGGTTACGAAACGTAACACAATAGATCTTGCACGCTACGCTCGTATTTTCCTATCAGCATGCGATACGTATCGCCAAATTTGAGAAACTTGAGCGGACGCGCTTGTTAGAATAGCCCTGTTTTATAAGTTTCTGCAACAATGTTTTGTGACGTTAATTAAAATCGTCACATTTAACAGAGGATCTAGCAAATGCTACTAGGCGAGATATGTATACGCCATATGCAGGTCCCACTGGAATATTACTGTCTAGAAAGGGATAATTTACGATGTCGAAATTTTAATCATCTCTTTTGTCATAAAGTCGACGAGAGAGAATGCCCGCTTCATTTTTATAGAGATATACATCTAAATATGATGTGCCTGTAGGGCTATCTGTACTTTCCTTCAAATCCAGTGAAGGTGGATATATATCCTTCACTGCGTCATTTATATAGCGATTAAGCACAGCGAGAAGAAGATCGCCTAGATATCGTTTGGTGAATGAGAAGGAAGGGGCTTTGAATGGATCGGTTTTTGAAAGTGCCTGCATATAGTCATATTCATAAGAGAACATAAGAGGTCAGCCAACAGGGGTGCACAATTAGTACCCATTGAAATACATATATGCTGCTGATATATTGTGTTGCCAAATTTCACATATATATTTTTAATGAGAAATTCAAGCAACTCTATAAACAAAGAAACATCCCATGAATGATATCGGGTGTTGTCCTCCCACATTCGAAAGTAGCCCCCCCCTCCCCCGACGAAAACTTCGACTGTTGTTGATCCCTGTGATTAGAAAATTTGACCACGCCACCCTCACCCTATAACAGCTAGAGTTTCGGAGTTATAGTGCAACCTGCTAGTTCAGATGAATGTGAACTTGGTATCGCTGATTTGCCAAACAGCACAATATATTCAGCGTAACTCAAAATAATATTTCACTGTTTAATACACTCCATTCAAATAAAAAAATAACTTTATTGAATGAGAAACTATACATGTCAGGCACAAGCACATTTGATCGTCATCACGATAGATTACAAAGGCACCCCAATCAATAAACATATATTCACGGCACTGAACACGTTCCTGGAAAAAATCATAGCACAAGTTAGATATTACACATATTTAGTTTCACGAAAAGCCACCGTATATTCAAAACGTATAGATATTACACATATTTAGTTTCACGAAAAGCCACCGTATATTCAAAACGTATAGATATTACACATATTTAGTTTCACGAAAAGCCACCATATATTCAAAACGTATAGATATTACACATATTTAGTTTCACGAAAAGCCACCGTATATTCAAAACGTATAGATATTACACATATTTAGTTTCACGAAAAGCCACCGTATATTCAAAACGTACACATCCTAGTCCGTGAGCTCGCGGTTTTCTCAATGACACATATAGTGAGAAAACACAAACACGATGTCGAATGCGGCACAGCTTTTAGGCTTTGGTTCACGATGGTATATGAGTTTTGTTCTTCTGGTTGTTCATTCGTTTGTCCGAGTTGTTCAACTTCGCTCGTATGCAGGTCTTTACGTCAGCATCTGTTCTGTTCGGAAAGGCCTTGCGTGTTTCGGCTGAAAGGAGAATAGATCAGTATGACGATCATGATATAGTTGATTATAGTATGGCAATATTTCAGCGATGAAGGCTACCACACTTTACAATAAAGAAATTTATCAAGGAAAAATATTGATGACCGTACAAATGAACAGCAAATTAAACCAAATGTAATTGAATGATCAATCAAGCATAAAATATCTATGACCAAAAGACAAAAACTCAATTATTTCACTAAATATTTGTTTTCTTGTTGTTTTTTTTTTATCAGATAAGCAGAGCCTTGAATTAGGGTACTAACCTACGTTAATACAATAATTACTCACCTGCAATAAAGTGAATATCCTCCTGTTCCAAAGGTGGCTTTACATCGGTGTCCGGTTTCCGGTTGCTTCTGGACCCGCTCTGTGAATGTGTTGCCATGTATTCTAGAGAGAACATGACAGTCATCAGGGCGTTGACGAATTTCTGTGGAGTATCTTTGTTGCACCTGTTTATCACAGCCTCAGTCACACGGGGCTCATCAGATTCCTGGAACGGCAATATATATATATAACATAGCTTTTACATATGAATGGTACAATAAGACGCGATGTCGTTGTCCATTTCATTCAGCTGGATTGCCTGGTGAATACGCTCTAAAGTTATCTCTCCCGTAAGGAACACACTATGTGAATATTGACTCAGATATATTCATTCTCGCTTCTCCAGAGACATTCTACCACAACATTGATTGGAATTGTAGTTTGAGGGACGCTTCCCGTACGGATTTCGCGGCCCATCAACTCAATGTTTTATTTAACATTCACGGTACATTTCTCCGTTAATTTAAGATCTTTTGCAGAGCTAAATATTAAAATAAATAATTAAATAATAAATAACAATGAGAGAGCCTAGAGAAATATAAATACAAGTAACGAAGAATCGCTATGTACAAGTTGGTATAAGTCTGTTATTGGTTAGGTTATGCTGATAAATATGTGTTTGTTATTGGTTAGGTTATGCTGATAAGTATGTGTTTTAATCGCGCGGATGATTCATTTGTCTTGGTACCCTTCGTACACACAAAGCCGTCCAGAAAAATCTGGAAGAACCAGGGCGTCTTCAGGATTTTGACTTCATTCAACCACAACGATTCTGGCTCAAAATAAAAGCATATACTTTGTATGTCATAAATATTCATGAGTCATGCGACCTTACCCATAACAGCCAATGGCAGCGCCGTTCGAGTAGTCACGCGCGTCGCCATTCACCAAGCCTCGATCCGTTTTCCGCTTTTTACAAACAGCTCCAAATCTAATCTCACCCACAGGCAACAAAAATGTAATGAGCTGTTACATTATTATGCGCGCAGTGTATTACGCGAAACATGTCACATAATTTAGTTTCTAACTGTGCAGTTATGTCAACCATGCCATTATACATTTCAATTATGTCATGAATAACATCAGTACGGTATTATATCAAGACAAACGCAAACGAACTCTTTTTGGATAGAGCAGTTTTACAAAATTTACAGAGCTGTGACGCGGCTTAGCAACACAATGGCGGACTTTTCATTGAAAAAATGACGTGGATGGGAGGGGTAGGTATCTATGACTACAACCAGAAAATAGAACCGGTACGTTCTTTCATTCATGCATTATCCATCACGCGCTGGTGATCCATGCCAATCAAAACGCCAAACCAATGGAATATCATCGAATCATACGAACTGTTCCTTCCGTTCTACATTTTTATTACGGTGGGGCAGAGATCATTCCTGCAGCCGTTTAGACGAAAGGTATATGCAATCGAAGCCAGGAGATTGGCGCGTCGCCTGCCGAAGGGCTAGATAATGCAGCCGCTGTGCTTGGACACCTATAGAGGCGCCAATACATACACGGAGCTCCTTTTCACTGGGGATAATGTCCACTGGCTATCCGGATGCAAAGTCACTGTCCAGTGGACAACCGCGTGTTGTAACAGAGGTTGGAGGAAGGTACAGCGTACAGTGGCTTAAAATCTGATATTGGACAGCAATATTTCACATCTAGAAGCTCTGTAATATTTGACACAGTACATGTGCTGTCTGAGTGGAAGTATGTCTCTGTTTTAAGTACAACTGTCCAGGTTCTCTCGGAAAATATGGCTGCCGAGTTGTGTACTCTGTGCTGGTAAATATGTATCCATTTTTTTTTTACTTTCAAGGCATGCAAGGCTATCTGCCAGATGTACTGAAATCTTCCACATCAAAATAACTATAAATGGGAATTTCCATCAACGAGCACGGTATAGAAGTAGTTGTATGTCAACATTTGTTTTGGGGGTTAGTGAGTGAGTAAGTGAGTGAATAGGATTTAACGTCGTTTTCAACAATATTTCGGTCATATCGCGACGAACCAACTAAGTACCATCCAGTCGAGTTGCGTTCCTGCTACTTTTGAGCAGAATGGCAACAGGCACCCTCCATCCAACCTATAAACACTGAGAACAGCACACAAGACGCAGACAGGACGCTTACATGGTGCAATAAAGACAAGTGATATTACAGTGCTAGACATCACATTATCAAGTTCCTGTTGCTTCTCAGCATTGAAGCAACAGCGATAAGCGATAAAATCATGTCACTGTGAATGAAGACCCGTACAATATATCCACGTCATCTGTTCGTACACGGTTTGTTGTATAATTTGGATAAGAGATTTCTGTAGGTGCTGTCATCTGTTCAAGTCTCGAAACTGAAGGAGGAACCCAAAACCCGTCCAAACCTCAATGCTTGCGAAAGGCGATTGAGTGAGTGTGGGAGTATGATTTAACGTTGTTTTCAACATTTTTCCAGTCATATGACGACTGTGCTTACATGTGCCAAAACACGAGAGTGCTCACAGTTCCTTTTATCCTGGACACTGATCAGCCCAGCCAGTACAGCACACGGTCACCCATCCAAGTATTGACCGAGCTCATCGTTGCTTAACTTCGGTGATCTGAGGAGAACCGGTGTGCGTGATACGCCGTAGGGGAGATTGGGGTACAGTGGGACATGGGGCACAGTGGGACAAGCTCCTTTGTTAAGTACAGGAAGCACATTACAATATTTTCAGCAGAAGGCTACCACCAACAAAAACAAAACCTATATTGATTACTTATAAAAACTATCATTGGTAAAAAATTACGGGCAAAAAAACTATTTTTGAGCAGTCCAAGTAAATTCTGAGGACTAAGGATGATATTTTGTTATACCAAGTTTTCAGCAGTACATCACTGCTGTTTTGTTACTACTGAGAAAGGATGGACAAAGGTACAATTTAAATTAAGAAGATTTATTATCTCAGATGTATGTATTGGTTTTTTTTCATAAAATGAAAAATATCATGCACATGGGGCGGACTGGGACACTTTTGATGGGGCACACTGGGACAATAGTAATCAAATGGTGAAATTTACTTTGACCCTAAAATTGTATCAAAATGCATTATTTTGTTTCCTAGATTATATTAATTGATAACCCTATCAGATTTGATGGGTTTTACTAACACTTGCAAATTCAATTGCTTTCGTTGGAATGAAAATCATACAAAATATTTTTTTCCTCAAATTTGGCCCCTAGGAAATGTTTTACGTGAAGCAGGGATCTGAAATAGCAACTAACTTAACCATCACTGTTGAATCTTCTAAACTCCTATGAAACATATTAGTATATACTTGAAATAACATGTATTTTGATTATTGTCCCATCGCACCCCAGTGGTTGTCCCAGTGTACCCCATAGTGGGGCAAACTGGGACACATTTTTTTACGTTTTTAAAAACGAATTCTGGAGAAAAGTATAAGAGATATTTCAGAATTTTTTGCATGACTATGTCATACTAAATATAAGTTATAACGAGAGTATACAAGGCTACACTACCTGACAATAATAACAGAGATTTTTGCAAAAAGGTGAAAATTGTCCAAGTGTACCCCAATCTCCCCTACTCTGCTTGCGAAAGGTAATAGATTCACCGATGTTTTTACTCTAGAACGGTGGTTGTAATAATAATACTACCATTGTGTCATATGTCTTTCCTCACTTGTGTGTGAGGGTCATATTTTTCTGTTTTTCTGATCTTACTAAAACACGTTTATCATGTTGACAACCACCGGCTGTCCACTGGACAATCATTTAACATCCGGGTACTGCCAGGGGACATTCCGCGCGCTTTTAATTGGCAGCGCCTACCGGAGAGTTAGCGTATGTATATTGTTTAATAGGAATGTGGGGATTAAACATTGACTATGTGACACTGTTAAGAGGGATCATGTGTAGGGCGGGTTGGGGGAAACGGGTTGCACGGCGTGTTCGCACGACATGTGCCCATCGCGGTGCGATGGAGTGCCCAAGTACATCCATCCATCCATCCAGGGCACCTCTATCAGCTCGGCGACAATGGATATATTTGACTCGAATGAATAGCTATCGCAAACACATAAAATCTAACAAAGTTACTACAAAATTATAAGAATCGAGAAAGTTACTCTTCAAGATAAACTTTAGTGAAATTTGGTCCTACTCAAGTCCTTGAGTGGACATTTTCACTCAACCAATATTGAATTTCATTCTTTTTTGAGCAAACTACCTTTTCGCTCTCCCATTTCACTCATCTTGAGCGATTTTAACTCCAGCTTGGGTGATTTTTCATCAAGAATTAATTCCACTTGAGTGAATTTCACTCAGTGGGATCAATTTCCACTTAAGTGAAATTTCATTCCAGTCTTTTTAGAGAGTACACAAATCGAAGGAATGATCACTCAAGAATAATTACCTCTGAGGTCTCCACGGACATGTGGGATTGGAAATTCGGGCCAGCAGTTGGAGTTGTGCGAAATACATCCCCCATCACCGCTGGAGTTGTTGGCATCTCTGACATCACTGGCAGGACTGGCTGTGTAAATCGTTGCGAGTCCTTCATGGCCTGGACAGATGCCTTCAGGTCAGCTGTGATGATGGGAAGATCTTAAAAAATAGTAGGAAAACACAAATTATATTATGAGGCATACATTTGTTTTCAAGGTTTTAGAGGGATACAACTTAGAACGTGCTCGAGTCGGTGACTCCTGGTTTAAAATGGATTTTTTTTTATAAAGCTATGCAAGTCAATTAATAGCATGTTTCCCTTAACTTTCAAAGACTACTGATTTCTATGTAGGTTTACATTATGTTATGCTACGTCCGAGAATCCACCGTATTCTCTGTGCCGATGGCAGCTTTTCTGAGGGTCAAATGGTTGCTTTTTAGTCGACTGACGTCGTTAATTTTTCCCTCCTCTTGCATATCGCTCCAATCCAAGGAAGTCCAAAATATGCAAATAATAACTCACCATTGCATGCAGCGAGGGAAGATCTTAATGTTGTATTTTCGGTCCGTAGACGTTCAACCTCCTTCTCCAGGTCGATGATTATGGCGGCTTGTCTCTCACATTTTGCACAGTACGAGTCCGAAACTCCCAGAAACCCTGCAACCACACCCCGTTCCTGTGATAGACAAAGAACGACTTGGACTATTGAAGCTGTTCTTGACAATTTGAGCAATATCCCAAACCCCGTTACATACATAACGCAAATAAAGCTATCAGCACCTGAGGTGAACAATTATTACAACTTGTGTAGGATATCAGGCCATAATGGTTAGATTACACTATAGATGAAACACCGCAGAAAACAGGGCGTCTGCTGATTGGCTGTTATTCATCCCAGGAAGGAATGGTTGGTATCATATATCTTGAAATTCTTTTTATATTATTTGACAAAGACAGTGTCTGCAGACAGCAACATTGTGACAGCTTTTTGTCGGGTACCCCCATGGTGTTTTAGAGCATTTTTAGTTTCTGTGGGGTGAATGTCTATCATGGCGGCTGGTTCGAAATCGAACCGTTCAAATTGACGATATGTTCAAATTGCCGATAAATCTGACAGAACAAATCAGTCTTTCCAGCAAGGTAGGTCATTTGTTTCAACGAAATATTTGGAATAGGTTTTTCTGGAGATGTGCCGGCCAAATTTACTACATAATAAGTAAGGAATTTTAATATTATTGTCACACCTACTGGCTGTGGCTACTGGGAGCTTTAAAAATAATACATCGGAATACAAACATACCTCGAGCATGTGAATCTCTCTTTTTACACGTCGTGGGGCCGGGATCACTTCGTCCGGTTCGGTTAATCTACGTTTAGCCCGGTATCTTTTCGTAGACTCCGGAATGGGTAGGTTTGGATCCCGAAGCCACTGCTTGTATTGACGAGGACGCATGTCTGACTTTTGGTCGACGACGAAGAGTGCCGAAACTGACATCTATCTACCGAGTAATGGCCATCAGGATGCAAACATATGCTGCCAAATGTGACTCCCCGTAGCGGAACTCTCATGGCTTCAACCAATCAGATGCCGACCGACTTTGGCCACCAACTGGTATAATCTCAATGTGTTGTAGGTGAGAATTAATGCAATTGAAAGCCGCAACTTGACACCGCGAACACAGCAAGACGGTACTGCTGAGCGAGAAACCGGCATTGTGATTCTAGGGATGTTTTGACTAGTTAGTGTTTTTCTTGTTGAAGCTGTGAAAACACTAAAACACGAACATAAATTACGACGAGGAAAATTATCAGATCAGACCCACTTTAAGCTGCTTAGCAAAACCCTTCGTTGCAAATCAGTTTTGGTTGTGTCTTAATGCGTTTGGGTGATATATCCCAAACAGGTGAATGTCTCCAGATAGGATAATGTTGAACTTGAAAAGATAGACTCGATTTGAGCCCACACAATTTTCTTGTACTCTCTTCAAAGTATGAATGTTATGAGTGAGGTACACGGTTGCTTGAAAACTATTTGTATAGATTATTTCTCCTATTTTTTGCATTTTCCATATGCGAATGATAATATTAAAATATAGTTTAATATATATATAACAGCAATACACTGAGGCGTTGTATACGGTATAACCTGAAAAATATAATACTAATTATTACTCGGGGAGCCCCCCCCCCCCTTATTTTCAGCGAATAAAAAGAACGCACAAAACCAAACATAGACAAGGCAGAGAGAAAAAAAAACATCGAGTAGAGTGATAAAAGATATATCTGTATTGAATGTAGATGTGAATTCAAATAAGCATGAGGGGCATCTTTTCTTATTCACATTGATAAGGTGAACTTCGGCTCCCTAAGAAGTTAAAAATCTGTGTCAGTGACATGGTCAAAGCTTAGTGAACCGTCACAAACCATCATTGCAGAAAGTTATAAAACGGCTATGTAGCCAAGCGTCACCTCAGACGATGACGTCATTTGGAAGAGGTTGCGGGACTACCAGGGCCGTAGCCAGGATCTACTGAGGGGTGATTCGCCTTCACTCCAAAAGGGCACATGACAAAAGGGGCAAATAGGGGGTTCGTTTCAGTGTTTGAAAAGGGTATTTATATGAGAAAAATATATAAAATTTCCGAAAGGGGGATTCGCTCGAACCCTGAACCCCCTCGGCTCCGAGCCTGACTACCGCCCAGTGAGAGGATATGCGGGCGATGGCGCCACTTCCGGTGATGACGTCACTTTCATCAAGGGTCAAGGGCCAATGGTCAAAACATGTTTGTGATTGGATGAGTGACAATGCACTAAGACGTTACGATAGGGCGTTTAGTCGTTACGATAGGGCGTTAAGGCGTTAAGATAGGGCGCTGACGGGCGTCACTGCATTTTGGGGAATTAGTGTCAATTCCATGAGATATCCAGACCCATGGAATATCCAGACCCATCAGTGCTTTCGAGCTAATTCACTAGGGCGTTGAAGCGTTCAGCTAGGCGTTGGCGGGCGTTACTGTTCATAAAAGCAAACGTATCTCAAAGACGTGCACAGCTGACATTCATATGATTAGAGATACTTCCAACGGTCAAGAGCGAACATGGCCGAAGATTGAACTTCCCAGAATGGCGGCTTCTGATTGGACAAGAGCAGTCTAGAGTACAAAATAACGTACAAGACCGAATATGACAGATACAACATGAAATGGCGGCTTCTGATTGGACAAGAGCCTACAAGAATTGTAAACATACCAACGAGGCTCCCCCAGCGTTGAGCCGCGGGGAAACTATGTGAAAACTTGTGAACGTGTCGACCTTTCTTTCTCTCAACTCTCTGCATCATGGCGATAAGATATTATGGGACTAGATATGGAAGACGTTAGGGCGTTAGGGCGTCACTGGGTCAAGACGGGCGCTCAGCAACGCCATTACCACCACCACCACCACACACCACCACCACCACTATACACCACCACACTCACTAACTCCTTCACTCATTCCACCCCATTTCTCCTCCTCTTCCTCTTCCTCCACACAGGCACACGCAGGTAACTCTACCAGGTAGCCAGAGCGAACATGGCTCCACCTCCCCAAACACGCTCCTTTGTATTTCTGAAACTCTCTTTCTCTACTACTCCTTGAGTGCGTAGGCGCATATCACTCCCAGTCTGACTCTACTCGGCAAGAGAGAATATTATAGATACAACATCAAATGGCGACTTTTGATTGGATAGGAGCAAGGGCTAGGGAGTTAAGGCGTTAGGATAAGGCGGTAAGATAGGGCGTTAGGGCGTTAAGATAGGCCGTTAAGGCGTTTAGATAGGGCGTTGAGGCGTAACTCTAAAACGCTTCACAAAAGTCATAGGGCAAATATACTGGATTTCTGCTTTCTCGACTACTAAGGGCACTTGGTTTGGTGTCGGAACTTGAGAGACTACACAATCTCAACAAAATTCCCATTTCTACGACTCACATGGTAGTAGTAGGGTAAACCTCAATTGAGTCCAATTGACCTTTGACCTCAGAAATTTGCATATGACGTCACAGGGGTCATTGAGTTTTGACCTCTATTCCTCCGCGGTGATGCGGTCCTGGCGGTGATGCGGTCGCGGGAAAAAGCTTCCGCGGAGAAAAAGTAGTCCCTAGATAGTAGGGTAAACCTCAATTGAGTCCCATTTCACCCGGATGTAACTATGACGTCACAGGGGTCACTGAGTGCAAGTGTGGGAGGTGGTGGGTTCAAAATGGCGGCTGTGGGTGGTGGTGGGTTCAAAACGGCGGCTGTGGGAGGTGGTGGGTTCAAAATGGCGGCTGTGGGAGGTGGTGGGTTCAAAATGGCGGCAAAAGTAGTATTATAAGAGCATTACAGCGCATATTTTGCCGGGGGAGGTAACTCTTGCATCCGACAGGGGGCGCTGTTTTGACCTGTGAACATGTATTGACCTGTCTGTGGGGGTTTCCCATGACGTCACAGGGGTCACTGAGTGCAAGTGTGGGAGTGGTACCAAAATGGCGGCTAAAGATGGCGATGGGCCGAGCGAGGCTCTTTTCAGTCATGTCATGGGTGTTTTCACAGAATAAATAAATAAATAAATAAAATTAATTAATTTTAATTGTATATATTACTGATTACAGAGCCCATTTTGTCACGGGGGAGAAAAAACCCTCACATTACCCTCAAAAAAACCTCTAAGCCATATAATAATAATAAACATAATCTATAGGTGTTGTACCATGTTAATAGGATCAGTCTAGCATCTGTGCCACCCTAGGGTCGAGCGTTTATTGTCCCGTGTATCTCCGCAAGAAATCAACAAACAAAATGGCGGCTCCAGGATGGTGTGGGGACGCCCTTTCCACATCACGGCGTCGATCCTAACCATAGCGCCATCTGCACACACTGACGCAAGGGAGACAACTCGTGTGGCCCAAGGGTATGGAAATAGCCGTTTTGGAGCTAGGGGAGCTCCTAATGGTCCAATGGCGTCATATGAGGTATCAAAGTGAAGCATTCGTGAAGCGGCATCTAATGGGCTGGGTGTGGGATTGAAATATCGGCATTCTGCGCATGCGCGGTGGCCCAAGGGTATGAAAATAGACGTTTTGGAGCTAGGGAAGCCAACAATGGTCCAATGGGATCGAGTGAGGTATCAAAGTGAAGCATTCGTGAAGGGGCATCTCACTGGACTAGTGGGTTGAAATAGCGTCATTCTGCGCATGCGCGGTGGACAAAGGGTATGGAAATAGACGTTTTGGCATCTAGGGGAGCCACTATTGGTCCAGTGGGGTCATATGAGGTATCAATGTGAAGCATTCGTGAAGGGGCATCTGATGGGCTGGGTGTGGGGTTGAAATATCGGCATTCTGCGCATGCGCGGTGGCCCAAGGGTATGAAAATAGACGTTTTGGCATCTAGGGAAGCCACTAAGGGTCCGATGGGGTCGAGTGAGGTACCAAAGTGAAGCATTCGTGAAGGGGCATCTGATGGACTGGGTGTGGGGTTGAAATATCGGCATTCTGCGCATGCGTGGTGGCCCAAGGGTATGAACATAGCCGTGTTGGAGCTAGGGGAGCCCCTAATGGTCCGATGGGGTCGAGTGAGGTATCAAAGTGAAGCATTCGTGAAGGGGCATCTGATGGGTTGGATGTACGGTAGGAATATCATGCGCAGACAGCAATGCGGAGCTCTCGGCCAATCAGAAGCGAGTATTTCAAATCCGTCACAGAGCTCTCGGCCAATCAGAAGCGAGTATTTTGACCCGGTGCATTATGGGACATATCCAAGATGGCGGCACGTATGTTCAAGATGGCGGCACATCCGGTGTCGAAAACTGGCCATTTCGTCGGGATGTGGTCACCTAGTGTCGAAAACTGGACCCTGTATGGGTCCCGCTAGACGTTTTGGAGCTAGGGGCGCCACTAATGGTCCAATGAACAAGTGTGTGACGTCACTTCCGGTTGGGGTGAATGGGGCGTGACCTTTGGCCATGTCTAGACTTGTCTGTGTCTGTCATGTACTGGGTTTTTTTTCTCTACAATGGCGTTCACGTGGTCTGGTGGGTCTGCGCAAGTGTGTGACGTCACTTCCGGTTTTCACTAAAACGATCTCCAACTTTCCCGGCCCCGGCGGGCCCCGGCCCCCCACCGCAGCGCGCGCGCGCGGGTTCTCCGGCCGCAGCGCGCGCGCGCGTCAATGTAGGGAGAGATTAAATCGACAACATAGAACTTATAGTCATAAACTTAATCTATACGTGTTGGACGAGTCTTCACTCACCGTATACACGCACCTCAATGAAATTGCCGCTCCAAACCTAGACCAAAAACACGTACTTGGTCTGTGGGCTGATTTCATTGGCCTCTCTATTTTTACTATAGTGCGCTTGCATTCTAACCTTGATGGGCTACATTTTGGCCCCATCCTACACCACTGATTTCAGTTTCACTGAATCTCCACATTGGGCATTGATGCATTATGAATAAAACACACAAGACAGGGTTTTTTGGTGAGATCTCATTTTTTTTATTCAGTGAACAACAACAACGTGAGAACAACCACGTGAAAACTGAACCCAGAACAAGGGGCTTGTATATTGAAAGAACTGAAGCCCAGAACAGGGGGCTTGTAAACTGAAGCCCAGAACAGGGGGCTTTTAAACTTAAGCCCAGAACAGCGGGCGTGTGTACATTGAAAGAAATCAAGCCCAGAACGGGACTTGTACATTGAAATGATGGGCGGCCCAGTCATATACGAGTACATCTCGGTCCTCAGCCTTGGGGTACTCGTCAAACATCTGTACGATGGTAGATAAGGGTCTTCCCCGGCATCGATGGTACAGGTAAAACAAGCAATATTGTCCGCACACGCTACTGGTCAGGCTTTGCAACGTTTGACTGCTCCAACACCACGTCTCTGTGCCTTGATCCATGAAGTCTGTTAAATCGGGATGGAGGGGTGGCAGGCCGTACGGGTCAAAGTATTCGCCCTGCTGTTCTGTCAAGTACACGGCCACCCAATGTTCACCGGGCCGATCCATCGGGTCCGTGTTGAGAACGTAAGCAGCAGGATACATACGGTCTAATGGGAACACATCTCGGGCGAACACCCCTTGAAACACCATACGTGTCTCTGGGTCATTCTCCAGCACGGTGGTTATCTGGTCTGTATCCATGTTAGGTGGAGAAGTCACACAGCACGTTGCGCGCCTTGTCCACTTGAATGATGTTGTCAAACTCGGCGTAGCAGATCACATTGACGGTGCTCCGGAGGGCTCGTTGAAAGTGGATTTCCAACCGTAAATTGCCTTGCTTGGCCAGGGCCAGCTGATGGTCGTTCTCTAAGGTAGGGGTCAGATCGAAACAGAACAACGTGTATCCGTTCCCGTAGTCCTCCCGACTGATGAAATTCCCTTCGTCCTGGTTGATTTGACCGGTGGCTGTAAACAGGCTCTGATAGGCTCGAATGAAATTCGCGCGCCCAAAGTTCGGGGTTAAGGCCGTGGCTGGCACCTGTTGTCCATCCACATGCAGGGCCACAAAATTGATGCCGAAATGTTTAAAGTCAAACGGATTCTCTGGGTAGGCTCCACTGAAACTGGTATTTTCCACACAGGCCAGGATCAATCGCTTGGGTAGTTCCCCCAGGAACAGGTTTTCTTTGTTGGCGCTCATATTTCCAGCAGACACAGAGAACACTTTGGTTTGTACACGTCGGATAGGGTACTGGGCTGGTTTTGTTTCCAAGGCTTTCATGTGTCCCAATTGAACGGCTGGATTCGGTTTCACTTTTCGCACATACAGGACTGCGTCTTCGATGACAATCTTATAGTCAGCTACATGCGCCTCTACGTTAGTGGCCATCAAGGCGAAGGTCGGAGGCGCCCGTATCAGTCGGATTTTGATGGGAACCTTGTTCAAGAGGTATCGGTCTTGCATGAACATGTCTGCGTGCAGTCGACCGATCATATCCACCGAGACGCCGTTCGCGGTCAAAGCCTTCCGTTTGCTATATCCCGTATTGTCGTTCTCTGCGCCCATGTGCTCGGCTTTGTCCTGGTAGAATAAAGCGGCTGTCAGTTGAGATTTTTTAGCCTCTCGCCCATGCGACAACAGCGTCTCGATGTAGGCTCGATAGGGGTACGTGTTGGTCGAGTCACTGATGAGTTTGTCGCTGAGAAATATATCCACCTGTTGAAACATCGAGTGCAGCCAGAGATTCGTCGGGCCCACCGTTGCTTGGTCGACGATTCTGGTGCCATCTCCACTGACGATCTTGGCTTTCACATACAAGTAGGTATGGGCTAAATCCACATAGGTCGTATCCGCATTACTGATGGTGAACTCGATGGGCCCTGTTGCGTTGATGCTGGACAGCGGGAGATGCTCCACCCATAATCCTTGTTCGGCACTGGTCTGTGTGGGCGGCACGGTCCACAAATCAAATTCACTGTTGGTGGAGGGGCAGGACTCGGCGTGGATCAAGGACATGTTTTAAGAAAAGATATCCCGGGTCTTCGATGTGCGTCGTCGTTGGGTCAGTCGTCGACTGGTGCGTGGTCTCGGTGGGGCAGCTCTTTTATTCCCTACGGTGCGTTGTGCTTTGGCCACCAAGACGCCTCCCGCTTCTTTGACCCGCCGTTTCAAGGCTTCTTTGGGGGCCGTACCCCCCAAGACATCACCGGCCACTTGCAGTCCACTGCGTACCGCTTGTTTGCCGATTGCTTTCACACCCCGCGTCACCAAGGGCAGGAACGTTTTGACGATGCTGCCGAGTATGTTCCCCAGTCCATGTCCACGTTGCATGCGTGCACCACTAAACACCGGAAAGCCACCCCCGGCCTGTTGGGCATAATAGTCCATATAGCTGCGTGCATCGCACTCGTAAGGCACCTTCATTATACAAAGTGGGGAGCACGTGCTTGTCGAAAATGAAGTGTCACCACCACTTTCCCGCGTTCGAATGCCACCGGTCGTCCCGTGTCATCTCTTATATCCACCGTGATCGTGTTGATGTGGGTTTGTCGTACAGGCAGGAAGAGCATGTGGGTGAAACTGTGGGTCACTTGATCTCCATACAACTTTTTAATGGGCACCACCCGTAACAGAGGTGTGTTGATATCACCCACGATGTGGTTGTCCACCACGTCCGAGTAGACGTAGAGTCCGTACATACCCGACTTCATATCCATCGGGATCTCGCCTTGGTGGGCGGTGGGACCAGCGAACGTCCGTAGATCGAAACCCAGCATTTGCTGTAGGATAGGACTCAGTACCACACTCGCGTTGGCGGTGACGATAAGCTCTGCCTTGTCGTTGTGTGCGTTGTAATCGAAGTTCACGTGATTCTTGAAGGGATAGGCTTTGATGGGTTTTGAAGTATTTGTGACCTCCCGTAGAGCCTTATAATGCAACAGTCTTGACAGCCCACCCATGAACTCCTTGGGAGTATCGTATTGGCCTTCGGGGAGGGTGAGTCGGGTGTCTTTTCCTTCGTAGGTCACCTCGTACCACACTTCATTGGCTCGCACGTTGTACCACGAGTAAGGGTACTGAATATCCACCAGTCCACATTCCCACCGGCCAGGTAAATGCAACGGTTGTGGTAATTGAGTCACATACTTGGCCACGGTGTTGTCAGGAAACACATCCAGCGAACTGTTACTGGGTAGCGTGAGGTAAAACATGGCGACTGAGCTGTCCTGCTGCTGCACCGGGTTTTAATAGGTGTTCCAGACCTTGGGTGGTTGTGTCCGGCGTCGTGTTCGTCGCGTTGACTTGCTACGTGTCACGGCTCTGGAGATGTGCGGTGTCCTGATCAAGGGTGGTTTTTTAAAGGTCTGAAAAGAAGGTGCCCGTTGTGGTGGTGGAGTTTTGGGGGGTGACTCCGGTTCCCAGTCGGATTCCCAAGGTTGTGGAATCTGTCGTGGTGCACGACTCGGCGATTGCTGGGTTTGCTGCATAAAGGCCCAGCGGTGGGGGTTCCCCACCAATTCCTGTGGTACATGCATGTCTTTCAAGCCTTGAGCGAAGACCTCCCATCCTCGAGGATCCGTGTGCGATCTGCGTTTACGCATCAGGTCATTCACTAAATCCGTCATGTGGGTGCCGGGGACCACCTGATTCTGTACCAGGAGTTCGCCTTTATCATTCCAAGTCATGTTAGGATTCTGTTTCATCCGTTGTAATACCAGGCCAGCTTGTTTCTTGAACGAGGCAGGTACACTCTTCAGCACTTCGTCTTCCACCCACTGTGGGGCTGTGGGGGCTACCCCTGGTAATGGCGGCTGTTGGAGCGGTGCTGAGGTCGGCGGTGTGTCACGTAGTGGTGGTGGTGGTGGTGGGGTAGAGAGGGTTTTGTATTGGTCCATGAACGTCATGTACCGTTGAAGCGTCTCATTGTACCGTTGTACTTTCTCACTGTCGCTTAACCCCGGTCTCTGTAAGATCTGTTGCATCTCTCCATCGAGGGTGTTTATGGTCTTCACCGTAGGTGGGACAGGGTAGGGCGATTGGAGGTTTTGAAGCAACCGAGGTTCGACGAGGACCATTTTTTTCGTGTGGTTCATTGTCGGCCGAAGAGTCCACCCAATACTGGACCCAACACGGAAGCGGCCAACGGTGCTAAGATGGCCCCGAGAAAGCCACCTTTCTGTAACACCTTTTTCTTTTGTGTTTGTGGGACCCGCTTATGGACTAGGGTTCGGAGACCTGTCTTATGCTTGACCAACTTGGTCTTCTGAGCCGGAGTCAGTGGTACGTTGCCTTTTAACAGATTGTACCCGATCTCGCACAGACAGCGTACAAGGTCAGGGTCCGCACCGCGTACAATGGTTCGGACCAACTCGGGTGGGGCCGTCTTCAATACACGGAGCGTGGGAGCGTGCTTCCGTACTCGCGCAGACATCATGTACAACTAATGCCAGAACCCACAACTCTGCCCTTTTTATCCACCTCAGAGACAAAGTCAACCCTGCTGTGGTATTCATTCTTTTTATTATCTCCATCATCAAACACACACACTCCAGCTGGGGGCGCCACTGTGGGTGTGTTTACATTATTTTTGCAAGTACACGTGGTGGGTCTCTCCGGGAAAGATGCCGGTCCGTAGTCGAAGGTGGTCGGGGGTGGCTTGCTTGAGGTCGAAGAGCATATACCCGTGCTGAGGGGTTGTGGCATCTTTAAAGGCTTCCAACGCAAACGGTGTGCGGCCGGGATATATCTGTCTCGCCAGGTGCAGCAGTTGAGTGGTATCTCTCGGGTTTTTGAAGACCACCAGGTAGTGGGCATTTAAGCTGATGTTCCGATGTTCTTTGTTTTTACTGAACAGATTCTGCACAATGTAGATGATGCTGAGCCGTCGATGGTGGCTGGCTTTGGTAAAGAGTTGGGTGACCCGCGCATCCGTCTCCGCCATGAGATCATCCAGAACCACCAAGGTGTCGGGTTCCAAATCGGCCAGGTTGGGTAGGCCTTCCACGAACGTGATGTGGGGCATTGCTGCATACGCTGCCTGCCATTCTCCGTAACACCACACGACTCGGACAATAGGTGGGGTGATCATGCTGTCGGCGTGTTGAAGGAGCTTCCGGACGAAGTGCGTTTTGCCGGAGCCCGTCGGTCCTGCGATGAGACACGTGAAGGGATGCTGCCACCGTGGGTCCATGGTTCGACGTGTATCCGTTGTCGTGGTAACCCGCTCTTGTAAATTTGGTACGAGTGAACTGGAGTGGTGGGTACAACGCCGGTCGTCGTTGTCTGTACACTGTCAGGGATGATGATGGGGGTGGGTACAACGTCGGTCGTCGTTGTCTGTTCACTGTGAGGGATGAAATCCGGTGGGTCTTGAGACGTAGTGGGTGTTCTTGGTGTAGGTGTAGAGCTTGGTGTGGAGCTCGACGTGGCTTGTACACCGGGTGTGGTGGTGGTGACTGGGCTCGATACGGGGTTGACTGGTGCTCTCTGTAGACCGGTTTCGCTGGTGGCTGGTGTTCTCAATTGGTTAAGTAACGTGCTGACATAGGCTACGTCGTAAAACACACCTCCGTACAGCACACTCAGCAGGGTTAGCACTATCACCACAAAGCCCACTTGCGCTTTGCGCGTTTTGGGAGACGCTGTGTTCAGAGACAGCTGCTGTTGGTCCATAGCACTGTGGTCGGACGTGGAATGAAGGAGGACGGCAGTGGTGTCTGGCTTTATAGTCGTTTCACCTGGTTGGCCGCGACCCAGGAATTGAAAGAACTGGGCCAGCCTTGCCATTTGACGAAATGAAACAGTTTGCTACGTCGACGTTCCGTTTTCAAAATCTGCTCCACCGTGTAGTAGTCTTGCTGTGTTTTTACGACAGGCTGTAATTCCGTCTCGTAAAACGTCCCTAGCAACGGTTCCCCTTGAAGATCTTCCAGTTCATAGACTCGCCGCTGTCGGGGTAGGCGCCGTTTAATCAGGAAGTGCTCATCGCTCCAGTTGGGCAAGTAACTTTTCTCGAACTGGCCCTTACTTTACTGATCCGTACAGGGTCCCCGACCTTGTACTCCGCCTTCGTCGTTCGCTGCGATGCCCTGGGGTACAAGACACGGCGGACTTGGGCTTCATTGCGTTGGGTCACGGTAATGGGGGCTCTCTCTATACTCCGATGATAGGCTCGATTGTAACCCCTCACCAGTTTCGGGAGAACATCGATGTACCGCCTTGTATTCTTATAGGTGAAATATTTATACATGCGGCCTTTGAATGTCCTGTTGAACCTTTCCACCACGGAAGCCTTGGTCTCGTTGTACGTATGGAAGAAAAACACCTTCTGGGCTTTCAGAAACTGTTGGAACGGTCTGTTGAGGAATTCCGTGCCTTCGTCGGTTTGCAAATACAAAGGTTTGCGCCCGGTCTTGAAGATGTCTTTGAACGCCGCTATGAGATTTGCCCCCGTTTTCGTCCGGATGGGTACCACCCACGCATACTTGGATAGGATATCGATGCACGTCAAGATATACCGATTCCCATCGTTGTGTTTGGCAAAGGCGCTCATATCGACCAAATCCGCTTGCCACTGGGCATCTATTCCTCCCACGATGACCCGGTTCCGTAGAAAATGGCGACGGACAGATCGATGTAAGGTATAGGTGTCTTGTTTTCTTAACCAATCTCGGACTTGGGCACGTTGTATCCCCTGGGGTTTGGCCGCTCGATAGAGAGCCGACAAGGCACTATAGGCCGCCGGACTGTCGGGACTGTAGTATAAGTTATCCAACACCTTCTCCCAGCGCTTCATGGTGACAAATGATGATGGACCCTGGCTCTATCGTTTATTTATAACGGGTATATCTTGGGCCGGAGTTTCTTTCTGATTTTCTTCGTGGGCTTCCACAGTGGCCATGGTCAATGACCAGTCCAACTCGTCTGATGACCGCTTGATAAGCACTTCATCCACATCTACCACGGCATCGTCCAATGCAGACCATAGATCAGGGTGAAGGGTAAAATGCTCTGTGCCCCCATCTAGCCGAGCCAATTGAGCAAAGAAAGGGCCGCGTCGGATGTACAAATCGTGACACAAGTGGATGAGATCGCCGTCCAGTTCACCAGACAACACCCGTTTGAATTTGGTCCAGCCCTCCCGGGACAGACGAATGTGAGCCGGGCGCGGTTGTGTAGGGTCCGCATCACAGATGTCTCCCACCTCCTCCATGATATCGACCTTACCCGCATACACGTGCAGGAAAACCTCGGGGGTCAAGCTGAGATACGACAGTATTATATGCTCCGTCATTGTCAGTACGTGAATGGTACCAGATTTGACTGTCTCTCGTATTTATAGGGAGAACCCCGTGAGATCAAAGGATCAGGTGGTCATGTCACTGGGCTGACTGAGTCTAGTGGGGTAATCAATGGCATCGTCGTCGGGTTCATGGCTAGACAGTTGTTCATGGGGTTCAGCCAGCGCGTCCTCCATAGCACGAGCCCACCCCAACTGGTGCGATGATCGCTCGTCCGGTGTAAACAGCTGGTCCACAATAGGCACCACTTTCTCCAAGGCTGACCACAGATCGGGGTCTAGGGTGAAGCCTCGCGTAGGGTCTTGATAGCGGCCCAGGCGTAGGAAGAAGGTTGCACGGTATACGTAGATGGCATTGTCTATGTGGATGAGGTTTCCGTCGAGCTCGCCGCTCAACACCCGTTTAAATTTGGTCCAGCCGTCATGGTGTAGCGTAACCGTATTCGATACGGTCTCAGCGGGCGACCAGCAAACATCTCCACGGTCTTCCACCAGGGTGACTTTATCTTCATAGACGTGTAACCCCACCCGGGTGTAAGGGGCAGAATGGCTCGTAGGACGGGTGACATGCTTGCTCCAATGTCGAACGGTAAATGACACACACTCTGTCTGTCTCTCGTATTTATGGGTAGGTCTCTGGGTGACATGGGTGACCCAATGACTAAGGGTAAATGACACACACTCTGTCTGACCCTCGTATTTATAGTCCCACTGTCAATACCACAGCACCATTGTCAATAGGGCACAGACTAGTGTGAGGCCAACCAGTCGTCGCTGCTTCCGGCGTGAGCGCTCGTGGTCCATAGCCCGAGCATCAAGGATGGCTGTCATAGTCCAGTAGTGGTGAGTGATGGCACGCCTCTCCATCGAGTGCACTCTTTCGAGGACCGCTTCTGTGAACTCGTTGAGAATCTGGCGTCGTCCCTCGTTGTCGTCGCCATATGCAAACATGGACCGGACCACTGCTCGGTAACCCGTGAATGAATTCACCACGGTGGCATGCTGTAAAATGCGAGTCGCATAGGGCTGGATCTCCGCCATGCCTCTGCAACCGTAGAAATGAAGGTGTAGGATACAGAGGGACGTGTTTTATAGACCAGGTCACACATGCGCGCCTAGACGTCGGGTGTAGTCCGTGATACGTACTATTCTGTTGGGTTAGTCCAAAGAAGAGAGCAATAACAACAACAACAACAACAACACAGATTACAGATCAATCCTTTTATTATGCGTGAACATCATAGGAATGCATGTACTGACCTGTCTGTGGGGGTTTTCCACAATGGCATATGCATCCGCGCGCTGCCGGTGATGCCGCGCACTGCCGGAGAACCCGCGCGCGCGCGCTGCGGCCGGAGAACCCGCGCGCGCGCGCTGCGGTGGGGGGCCGGGGCACGCCGGGGCCGGGAAAGTTGGAGATCGTTTTAGTGAAAACCGGAAGTGACGTCACACACTTGCGCAGACCCACCACACCACGTGAACGCCATTGTAGAGAAAAAAACCCCAGTACATGACAGACACAGACAAGTCTAGACATGGCCAAAGGTCACGCCCCATTCACCCCAACCGGAAGTGACGTCACACACTTGTTCATTGGACCATTAGTGGCTCCCCTAGCTCCAAAACGTCTAGCGGGACCCATACAGGGTCCAGTTTTCGACACTAGGTGACCACATCCCGACGAAATGGCCAGTTTTCGACACCGGATGTGCCGCCATCTTGAACATACGTGCCGCCATCTTGGATATGTCCCATAATGCACCGGGTCAAAATACTCGCTTCTGATTGGCTGAGAGCTCTGTGACGGATTTGAAATACTCGCTTCTGATTGGCCGAGAGCTCCGCATTGCTGTCTGCGCATGATATTCCTACCGTACAGCCAACCCATCAGATGCCCCTTCACGAATGCTTCACTTTGATACCTCACTCGACCCCATCGGACCATTAGGGGCTCCCCTAGCTCCAACACGGCTATGTTCATACCCTTGGGCCACCACGCATGCGCAGAATGCCGATATTTCAACCCCACACCCAGCCCATCAGATGCCCCTTCACGAATGCTTCACTTTGATACCTCACTCGATCCCATCGGACCCTTAGTGGCTTCCCTAGATGCCAAAACGTCTATTTTCATACCCTTGGGCCACCGCGCATGCGCAGAATGCCGATATTTCAACCCCACACCCAGCCCATCAGATGCCCCTTCACGAATGCTTCACATTGATACCTCATATGACCCCACTGGACCAATAGTGGCTCCCCTAGATGCCAAAACGTCTATTTCCATACCCTTTGTCCACCGCGCATGCGCAGAATGACGCTATTTCAACCCACTAGTCCAGTGAGATGCCCCTTCACGAATGCTTCACTTTGATACCTCACTCGATCCCATTGGACCATTGTTGGCTTCCCTAGCTCCAAAACGTCTATTTTCATACCCTTGGGCCACCGCGCATGCGCAGAATGCCGATATTTCAATCCCACACCCAGCCCATTAGATGCCCCTTCACGAATGCTTCACTTTGATACCTCATATGACCCCATTGGACCATTAGGAGCTCCCCTAGCTCCAAAACGGCTATTTCCATACCCTTGGGCCACACGAGTTGTCTCCCTTGCGTCAGTGTGTGCAGATGGCGCTATGGTTAGGATCGACGCCGTGATGTGGAAAGGGCGTCCCCACACCATCCTGGAGCCGCCATTTTGTTTGTTGATTTCTTGCGGAGATACACGGGACAATAAACGCTCGACCCTAGGGTGGTACAGATGCTAGACTGATCCTATTAACATGGTACAACACCTATAGATTATGTTTATTATTATTATATGGCTTAGAGGTTTTTTTGAGGGTAATGTGAGGGTTTTTTCTCCCCCGTGACAAAATGGCATCACCGCGGAGGAATAGAGGTCAAAACTCAATGACCCCTGTGACGTCATATGCAAATTTCTGAGGTCAAAGGTCAATTGGACTCAATTGAGGTTTACCCTACTACTCACGGTGTAAAGTCAGTGTTCCGCTTTTTATTTCGAAGAAAACATGCACCCGCTATCTCTTAACACGATCCGCTGGGAACCGATATTAGCCCTCTATACGTGGTTAGTAGGGTTTTTCCTTATTTTTATTCCGGGAAAAGTTTTACATGCACCCACTCATGACTTGATCGACCTGAAGGAGCGCATGAATATGACAACCCACGTGACCCAGTACGCCCACTATTGACCCAACTCGGCCCCAAAGCCCTTTTCCCACAATTCCCTGCCTGCGCACGCGCACCATAACCTTACTTCCAAGACTCACTCGTCCAATCTGACGCTACCTCACGAGTGCTTCACTTTGGTACGTCAGACGACCCAATCGAACCAATATTGGCCCCAAAACGTCCACCCCAGATCTGCCTATTCACTACGGATGCGAACGATAACTTTTAGACGAAAATCAACCCATGGTCTCGAGACCCTCCCATCGTCTTCTGTAGCTCGAGACCCCTCCCATCGTGTTCTATAGCTCGAGACAGAGAAAACAAGCTGCTACACCCTCTATCGCAAAAGTATATGGGTGGTGCCAAGGTGACCCTAGGTGCCAGGTCATTGTCCACTGTGCCGAAAACAAGGTGCCACACTCCATACCGCAAATGGCCATAAGTGGGTTGCCAATTGGGACTAACATTGAAGTGACTGGACTCTTATTTAGGGGCAGATAACTCTTGCTGACCCTCTTGACCCGGATGTGACGTCATCCGTGACCCTGCAGTGACGTCATCACCCTCACGTTTCACTTTCATTTTTACTATGAATCCGTCTTTCATATACTATTCAGGCAAAGCAAATGCACAGGCGAAGATTTCTTGTCTTATTGCTTGGAAACACGCTAGAAAGGCTCTCCGGCCATGCAGGTCCCTGGGCACTCGCCTATTGTGCTGTGATAGTGGCCCCAATCAACAATTCCTTCCGCCGTGCCTGTTACCCGATGTGTAAACTTGTACTTTGTTCTTTGCATTTAGGCCTACTTCAAGGGAACTCAGTGTGTCCTCTGTGTTTATCTTGACGAGTTTGTTTTTATGTATTAACATCACCAGGCGCCAGGCGCCGGAGAAACATGACGGGCGGCGACTGGCGAGTTTTAACTGTAAAGAAACTCGCAACTCGCCACACGCCGTAGAGGTCACGTCATGCGCCGGTAAAACACCGAGGCGCGGCGAGTGGCGAGTTTTGAATTTGTATCTGTGGGAAATCTATTGTTTGCCCCAAAATAGACATCTTCTAACCCAGCTAGGACACATTTTTCCTAATTGAGGACAACTGTCCGTCCTTGGTTGCAATAGAAAAGGATATGAAAAGGGACACTAATCACCAGAACATTTTTATCCATCACACCGGCATAAATAACCGAAGCCGTGGCTCCCTAATGCCGTAACATTACTCGGTATGCTAAGACTATCATCGATCGCTCACAATGGTTGGTGAAAGGTGGCCTTCTCTGTAATATTAGCGCTACCTGGCCTGGGGGAGGAGGCGAAATGCCTACCAAACTTTCTGCGCTATCTCCGGAACGACAAAAAATGGGGAGGTGAAACTCCTTGACTTTATAGTTTATCATATTGGGGTCATTTTGAACATATTTGCATAGATGGCGTCTACGCGGGGTATCAGGAAAGTGATTTGTCATATTTCTTCAAAATGTCTGCTTTTGCGCAACGAAAAGTGGGCAAAAATTATTTTATTTCACATCACATTAATATTTACTATTTATCATGCAGTTTTTGCGGAGAAACTGCATAAATAAAAAATTCGGAAAATCCGACCGAAAAATCGACCAAAAAATGTCGTTTTTGAAAATGAGGTCACTGTGACGTCATCAAAGCGGCCCTCTTGGTTTTTTAAACATTTTCTGGTAGATCTTGACCCAAGGGTATAGTGTGGTAAGTTTCAGCGCCCTAGCTCCAGGAGTAAGAAAAATAATTAGCGGGGGCCATTTCGGGGCCATTAGGGGGATCTTGGTGGACACACGTGATCACATGCAGGCCGGTGTGATGGATAAGAATGTCCTGGTGATTAGTGTCCTAGCTGGATTAGAAGATAGGACCCGGACACTCTTAGCCATCGGACAGTTTAGCCTCCACATCGGCATAAAAAAAATCACAGCTTTTAGTTGTGCTGAAAATAAGCCAGGCAAAGCTCAGGTCACGTGGTGATGAAATTCGGCATGCAACGTTTACGTTTCAAATCTGGGGAGAGATTAGACATCGACATCATACAATTCTAACTATCAAACCGCAATTGAATCTCATCCAATTAACTTGGATTTGATTGCGAAAAAGCGGCTCGAATTTTATGATTGCAGTCCCGTTTAGCCTGCCATCAATCTAATTAAAATTAAATCTTATCTGCTCCCCATTTGGATATGTCGCTAGTAGGATCAAACAGGCTTGCAGTAACTCGCGTGTTAACCAATCCCGAGAACGCTTCACAGTGCTTTGAAGGGAACATTAATGACAAAGAATTTTTGGTTGGCTCAGCCGAATTAGCCGGCTCGCTGGCTG
>JAVTVY010008700.1:0-46147 GCA_036873755.1 Hanleya hanleyi | reverse complement strand
AGAAAAACCACGCACATCTCACTCCATTAACTTTGGCCAGTAAACTGGGCAGACATAAGCTCTTCATGGAAATGTTGGAGTTAAGCAGTATAGTAAGTTCTCAACTTAGTCTGGTAAAGAAGTGACTTGATTAAAATAACTTATGCAATGACACCAAAGATAGAAATACTTAAATATATCATTTATATTCTTAAATAATCACATACTAACATTGGGATATGGCGGGGGGCAGGGGGAGACAGACTTACCATAGCTCCAGTCCTACTCTAACTAAATCGTGTATTGTTGCTGGTGTTCAGGGGCCAAGGGGCAGGTCAGGATATTTTCTGAGTGCATAGGGTGGTACCCCTGAATGGTCGCCTAATCTAATGTAACTTAACTCAGTGCTGGGCTGCCGAGAGCAAGCATGGAGATGTTGTCCCGGAGTGGTTAATTGTGAATCATCAATAATAAATTGTTGGCGGTGTAGGAGGGAAAGGAAACAAGTCTGTTTTCCTTTTCCCCCCCATAAAAGTGGAACTACATGTGTGTGAAACTGGCTGCCAAATTTGAATTGACTCAATTAAATCGACTATAAATTGACTTAAAATAATTAACTCATATTTTACATGTTGGAGTACTTCTCTCTGCATTTTCATGTACCATTTGCCAAATGTGAACTTACTTAGGAATCAACAACTCATTGGCAAGAAAATTATATAGGGTTATGATTTATCATGTTTATCAGGCTTATCATTTGAACCATGCCAGCCAAACCCTTCTTATTTTTGAAACATTTTTAGCGAGGTTATCTCCCTTGACCAAACCAAGCACTCCCAAAAATTTGTATTGTGACCCAATGGGTGGTTAAATGTAAAACAGTACGTGGAAATGAACATTCGCGATTCAGCAAGTTCAGGGCACAGCATACTATTATTGCCCAAAATCTGGGCTTATCTAGGCACAAATGAAAATTAAGAAAAAATCTTCATTTCCCAAGGTTTGATTAGGAAGATAATTTATGGGTTAGTATTATATAAATATTAACTGACAAGCTGGCTGCCTGTTTCCGTCAAGAGCAATATAGTTGACTTTCTTCTCCATCTGTGTGGTGTTAATCACTGATTATACATGTAACTGTTTTCCTTACCCAAACAGGAAATGTGGCGCTATAGTAACATCACATGCTCTGTGTATCCATTAGCGGCCCTGGATACCATCAGTCCAGAAGGGGACACTAGTAAGTATATCTTTCTTCTTCTCCCATGATTCAATGATTAGACTTAATAAAATGGAAATTCCTCGTGTGGCGCTCTGCAGTAAAAGGATAGATCAAGGACTGATTGTGTCAGAAGAGGGAGGGAGAAATTTGTTTTAATGTCACACTCAATGTTATTTGATTGTCAGGGTAATGTTCCTGAAAAACTCCTGAAAGCGACATTAAAATCCTACTCATTCACTCGCTTCAATACTGCTTGTATAGGAAGCAAGAGATACATGTACATTTCAACTTTACTCAGTCAGTCCCAGGCACTGGCATAAAATTGAAAAAAAAAACAAAAAAACATTTAGTTGAAATGCAAGTCTACAGCTTTATTGAAACACAACAGCCCTCATGTTTTCATCAACTGTTTGCTTTAGTCATGCAAATGTATATATATGAAATTTTAATGTCCCATGAATTAGAAGGACTGTATTCACTCGCTCCTTCAAGGTGTTCGAAATACATCGCTTGGAGAGTTATTAACATTGTTACATTTTGATACAGTTATTCTGTATCATGTCATCAACTAAGGGCATTACGTTGTAACATTATGCCAAGATAAATTTTGGAGTTCTCGTAATTGAAAGTTCTTCACTTCATTGGACTGTTTTTATGATGTCCTGGTCCCATCTTTCTATGTTATTGACCTAGAAATTCCTTCAAGGCGCTACAAAATGATAGAAGATTATCAGATTGGAATTACTGAAACTGCTTTTCAGTGCGATCATTTGGCCGATCATGCCAACCCGGGATCGAAACTGTATTTTTGGTTTGAATTTCAGATTGGGAGTCTGCCTTATGGTTCATTATCAATGGAGAGACAGATGAACACTTGGACATGCTGGAGGGAGGCGTTATAAGACAACTTCTCGATGAAAAATGGAAAACCTTTGCTGGGGTATGCAATATAAGTTCAGTATCACACCAGTATGGTTGAATGATGTCTGTCTCACATTTCAAGGGAATGTGATTTTTGACAATTTATCGGAGCCAATATTTCTCAGAGCAGTGAAATTTCGCACATTAGCTAAACATTATTTGTGCATTTTTACCCCTCAGCCCATCGGGCTGCAGGGTCTTGCAATCGGCATGTACGTCTGGTCGGCCGGACGGACGGACGGCCGGACGGACGGACGGCCGTCTGTCAACAATTTTTTGTCCGGGCTAGATCTCAGTTACTATTTGACTGACAGTTCTGATACTCACAGTGAATATCCCTAGTATCCCAGAGATGTGCACTGTCATGTTTATTCCGTGTTACGTCATTTCTTTACAGAGTTATGGCCCTTTGAAATTTCGCGTCACTAACTTTTGTCCGGGCTAGATCTCAGTTACTATTTGACTGACAGCTCTGATACTCACAGTGAATATCCCTAGTATCCCAGACATGTGCACTGTCATGTTTATTTCGCGTTACGTCATTTCTTTACAGAGTTATGGCCCTTTGAAATTTTTCGTCACTAACTTTTGTCCGGGCTAGATCTCAGTTACTATTTGACTGACAGCTCTGATACTCACAGTGAATATCCCTAGTATCCCAGACATGTGCACTGTCATGTTTATTTCTTGTTACGTCATTTCTTAACAGAGTTATGGCCCTTTGAAATTTTCCGTCACTAACTTTTGTCCACACAGTCTTGGATCGATATCCCTTCACAGGATTGATGACTGAAGCCGGTACTAGCAAATACTAATCGTTGAGTATTATCTTGAATCAACATTAATACATATGTGGGTAAATAAATTTGACAGAATTCAGCAGATTTTTATGTCGACCTGTTATTCGCTGGACATATTGTGCTGAGGGGTCAAAGCACCTTTTAGGTGCAGCCTCATGTTACCCTGAAATTTCATCCAACAAAAATGTGGTCAAATTAGCTAAACATTATTTGTGCATTTTTACCCTGAAATTTCATCCAACAAAAATGTGGTCAAATTCACCAAACGAGTTTCGCCTTGGTAATTTTGCAAATTGAAGTATGAGGTGATAGAGGCTAGTTCCAATGTTATAACATTGCATTTCTAATGTATTAGAGATTTTCTTTGATTCTGAATAGATTTCTTAGAATAAAAATGCACAAATTACATGTAGATACTGTGAGAAATTTTATTGCTCAAAGAAAAATTGTCTTTGATGTATTTGCCGAAAGTCATGTTCCCTCGAAATGTGAGACAGACAATAATTGTTCAATCACAGGAAATAGAACTCATTTGATCGGCTTTCAGAAGCTGGAAGATGATCAGCACATGAGAAATTCATTAGCTAGAATGGAACGGCCGGGGGCGATGTTTCAACAGAAAACACTGTGTTTGTTTTTTCAACGGATGAATCATGGTTTGCACAATACTATGTAGCGAATCAGTGCTCCAAACATTACTGATCAAGCCAACCAATCAATATCCAGAACTTGTACTTCCTGTTTATCAGTTACCCCTATTGTATAAGTCTCCCATAGAATGTTGATGGAGTGTTTCATTCAAAAGATCATTTAATCATACATGTATTTCTCGCCGAAATATGCTACTCTTTATTAATCAAACTTGTTAGATTTCGAAGAGGCACTTGATACGATGCAACATGAAGAAGTGATCACTGCGGTTCATTGGAGTTTTATGGTAAACAACGATGCAGTGATGGATATCTTCGAGCCTGAAAGCCTTTGATTGGTCAATTCAAATTTTTGCAAAGAAATATGGGAGTTTCATTGGCTTAGGGAAAATTTGGAAGACTTAACACCAAGATTATATCTAAGCTAACAAAATGATGGTGTAAATCATCTCTTTTAAGATACAAAATCAAAGTACAGTCTATCCTCGCTATAATGTGCCTCGACATACCGCTGATTCTAATATAAGACGAGTGCTGTGATGTTCCCAAATGTAAATGCATATCATCAAACGCTTTTATCAGGCTGAAATTTTATACGGTGGTTCAAAACCCAGTTGATGGTAATTCTTTTAATAATAATATTGGATCACCGGAAGTGCAGCAAAAGTGGTTACTATCTGGCAACATTCTCCATGGAACCAGCTACAAAGTGTCATTATATGACTTATCGTCAATTTGAATAAAGAATGGGAATGCTACTACTTTTCCTCTGTGTTTGAATAACAGAAATGAAAAGTGAACTTCCTGTGATTGAATTATTAGGGTAATTACTGTCCACTGAAAGACGTTAAGTGTATCTGTTATATCCAGTATCTGTAATATCCAGTATCTGAAGCCTGATTCTAGGTTGTTCAGTATTCAGTACATTTAAATCTCTCTTTGACAGAGGCGTTTCTTTGAGCGGTTGATCATTGCCTTACTACACCTGGTGATCATTAGTATAGCTGTATATCTGCGTCCTGCTGACAACCTCTTACACTACAGAGGGCCTATTGATGGGGTAAGTCCACTCTGTGAGAAATCACAAACGTACATGCAACATTCTCTTACAGCATATGATGTGTTTCTTATGAATTATATAGAAAATACTTCAAACACAGTACCCCCAATCTTGAACAGTATGTTCTGTGCACTTAAATGAGTGAGTGAGTAGGATTTAACATCGTTTTCAACATGTGCCAGAACACGAGAGTGTCCACAGTCCCTATTATCCTAGACACTGATCAGTACAGCACCTGGTCACCTGGTGTGCCCAATATGGTATGCCATACCGGCACTTAAACGATGTTAATGGGAATGTTGATTCAAACAGTCACGTCATTCTGTTACGAACGTACATGTTGTTAACAGATATTGGGTTTATTTTCGTTACGAACATACATGTTGTTAACAGATATGCGTTTATTTTCGTTACGAACATACATGTTAACAGATATTGCATTTATTTGTGTTACAAACGTACATGTTAACAGATATTGCATTTATTTTCGTTACAAACGTACATGTTGTTAACAGATATTGCGTTTATTTTCGTTACTAACGTACATGTTGTTAACAGATATTGCGTTTATTTTCATTACGAACGTACATGTTAACTGATATTGCGTTTATTTTCATTACGAACGTACATGTTGTTAACAGATATTGCATTTATTTTCGTTACGAACATGTTGTTAACAGATATTGCATTTATTTTCGTTACGAACGTACATGTTCTTAACAGATATTGCGTTTATTTTTGTTACGAACGTACATGTTGTTAACAGATATTGCGTTTATTTTCATTATGAACGTACATGTTGTTACCAGATATTGCGTTTAATTTCATTACGAACGTACATGTTGTTAACAGATATTGCGTTTATTTTCATTATGAATGTACATGTTGTTAACAGATATTGCGTTTATTTTCGTAGGTTCGTTTTACTGCTGAAATAATCATGATACTTGGATGTGCCACGACGACTTGGTTGAATGCTCTGGAAATTCATTCCCAGGGGATCAAAGGATTTCTCAGGAATTGTGTAAGTCTGTAGAACAGTGTTTCAGGCCTCTCTGACAAGGTTCTGTCTGATGGAGTACAGATTAAACAGCATTTTAATTCTGCATGCCGAGACAAGATTGCGTATTGTTATTTCATTTTCGATTAAAAAAAACATGCGGCTATATGTAGTGAATGTAGATCTACACAAACCAGGTCCAGAATCTAAAATAGACGTCTGGCATCGATGTCTGATCAAAATCTGGCCTTGACTGATCAAAAGTTGTTATCCCGCCTGTGTGGAAGTGTAACATGTTTGAGCAAAAGTTATTATCTTGCATACATTGAAGCAAAACATGTTTGATCAAAAGTTGTTATTATGCCTAGGTGTTCAAGAATAACATGTTTGATCGAAAGTTATTATCCTGCATATGTTGAAGCAAAACATGTTTGATGAAAGGTTATCCTGCCTGTTTTCAAGCATAACAATACATGTCTGATCAAAAGTTATTATCCTGCGTACATTGAAGCAAAACATATAGATTTGATCAAGTTGTTATCCTGCCTGTGTTCAAGCATATAACAATACATGTCTGATCAAAAGTTCTTATTCTACGTATGTTGAAGCATGTCTGATCAAAAGTTATTATCCTGCCAATGTTGAAGCAAAACATATCTGATCAAAAGTTATTATCCTGCCAATGTTGAAGCAAAACATATCTGATCAAAAGTTATCCTGCCTGTGTTCAAGCATAACAATACATGTCTGATCAAAAGTTATTATCCTGCCTGTGTTGAAGCATATGTGATCAAAAGTTATTATCCTGCCAATGTTGAAGCAAAACAATACATGTCTGATCAAAAGTTATCATCCTGCATACCTTGAAGCAAAACATATCTGATCAAAAGTTATCCTGCCTGTGTTCAAGCATAACAATACATGTCTGATCAAAAGTTATTATCCTGCCTGTGTTGAAGCAAAACATATCTGATCATTAAAGTTGCTATCCTGCCAAGGTTGAATCATAACTTCTGATCAAATTTCAGGAAATGATCATGGATCAGTTTCAGAGCTTGCTTGTTGGCACAGATCATACCTCTTGCATTGTTTACTTTACAGAAACACGCCCCTGCCAAAACTGTCTTCATGTTTTCATGTATGTTGTTGTTGTTGTGCATCCCATGTCGTCTGCTCACCCTGTCCAATAACCCGGACCTATGGGCACAGGCCGAGGACACCATTATGATCATCGCCATACCATGTGCCTGGTTTTTTCTTCTCTTCTTTGCCAGGTAAGAAATCATGCCTCAATCTCACAGTTCTAAGGACAGAGATCTGACTCACTGTCCATCACTCTCCTAAATATTTCTCCAGGAGAGCTTTTGATCACTCTCCTCGAACTGCCGATGCCATTGAGAGTGATATTGGGGAGAGTCATCACTCGCGATAATCAAAATCCAGGAGAGTCAACAGCAACAGCTCTCGCAGATTTCACAAACACGAGAGACTGATGCCATTCCCAGTTATACCCACTATACCTGATTGTCTTTAACACCTACTCAGTCATATCAGTATGGCCTTGTGGCCACCAGTACATGTAATTATTTCTATTCAATTAGACCTGTGCATGACCAATCAATTTCATGATGATACAGTAAATCTTGTAATAATTCCAGTCAACCTACATGCCCTATTAAGATTCAATCATGAATTTATGTACAGGCAGTAGGCCTGTTAGTGCTGAAGAATTAGCTTCATACAGTAATCCCCGTGATAATTCCAATTCAATTATCACCCCTCCGTCTGTGAATGATGTTCAATCAGTCGTTTTAATAAATTTGATCACCCTCTAAAATCATCAGAAATAATGTATTTTCTGCAGGATTTTGGACCATTTTGTTTGACTTGCTGTTCTAATAAATTTGATCACACCCTGATTTTGGTTGGAAATTTCACTTCTTATGGTCAATTTTTTAAAGGATTTACCATACGCATTACATCATATTAAAATCTTTCTGTGTGTACAGGAAATTATTTACACACTATTTTTTTCTGCTGTTTTCAAACTTCTGTAACAGCATGAATGGTAGAAGTTGGGAATGTTCTGTTCATTTTAGAAATTTTGTGTTTATTTACGGTATTTCTGTTTTATTTCTGTATTATTTTCTTTCAGCCTATATCATTATCTCGGGCCCTACATTGTTATGTTATATCTGATGGTGTCTCAAGATCTATTCAAATTCTTCCTCATCTATACCGTTTTTGTTCTCCAGTTTGCCCAAGGTATTGCTCATGTGCGGCCTCAGCCTCGGCTCTGTCTTCAGTTTCCCTCTATTTTTAGTCCTCTCTCGATTACACTGTAGACAGCAAGATACTCATGAGAAGAACAACCCCTGTATTATTGAATTGATTTGAAGATTACTGCAAAATTTACCCAGACAACAGGATAGATGCTTCCCAACTGGACTTGTTCATCTGCAGAATTCAAGGGATTTTAGCTTTCCCAGGAATTCAGTGAGACACAAGACAATTTCCAACTCGCAACGCGCTCATTGTCTAAGTTGAACAAAAATATATAATTGTTCTCGTCCGAAGTACCGAGTATAGAGGGATCTCACTATCTGTCATGTCCAGCATATCAGTCAGATATGATTGTCATTTTTTCGTACGTGTACAACCTGGCTGAGCTGCTTATTGTTTACAGAGTAGTGAAAATGCAGCTAATAGACCAAAACCCTGATAACGTTTGATCCCTGTCAATCACATGAAGAATTGTCATTAATTTAATTTCAATCCACAGTACAGGTGATGCAAGCCTTGAAGTCCTGTACGTAACCCGACATACCAAATTAAAGCTTACAGGATGTGTTCAACTAGCTTTGCCAGTTCAGGGATTTTGCAGTGGCAATTAAATTGATGTTGTGTTGTTACATGATAGAGGTGGCAGGGTAATATTATGGCATTATTTTGATCTCCGCCTGCCATTTGTCATGGACGTACATTGCATCGCGAGATGCAAGTAGGATAAAACGTGATCAGGTTTCAGGCCTATTCTATCTAGACCTAGTTAGAAAGCTGAGATAATAACCTTCCAAATACAGGAAATATGTGACTTTGGTATAATCATTTTGATAGTACAAAGAGTTTGCGAAATGTAAAGATGTGAGTTATTGAAGTGATCAAGTACACTAGTTTTTTTTGGACCAATAATATAGGGGTTGTTCTCCACATGACCATATTACACTTCAGCTTCCTGATCTTGAGAACTGTTCCATTTCAGCTGTATTGCGTGTAGCCTGGTCTTCTGTAAAATTAACACATTTTCCTTTCAAGGACTGTTGAAGTAACTGTACTTAAAATAGGGGGACGTGTCAGAAATAACACCAGCAGAACTGATCCAGTCTGTGTTAACTTAAATCGTACTGTGGACTCTCATAACCAGCCATGTTGTCAAATTATTTAATATACTAATATTTATTTTATCCTGAATTATGATAGTAAATATTATTGTCTTTACTGTTTTTTAATTAACCAATTATCTAAATGCACATTATATTAATAATATTTGCATATAGAATGTATAGTTATCGAGTTGTACAACTGTTTCGTGTTCAGCTAGCAAATATATGCAGAATCTCAAAATGAGTTTAGAAGAATTCAAGGACCGCATACTGACTCTTGACCTGCTGTGTAATTGTCACATAAATTCCGTTTCTGACTATGCTTTACATTAGGGTGGAGAAACTGAGCTTTGGAAGCGAAGTTGTACTTGTTTACCATGCAGCAGCCTCAAGCTCAGTGTATGCATCATTTCGAGGGAGATTTCCACTAACAATTTCGTAATAATTCCAGTGGAGTGGTACATGTACCATTATGGGTTTAACGTTAATAAATTTACTACCAAGATTGGTGATCCTTCTTAAATACAAACTGGGGAGCCTGGAGAGGGTTATGAGCAGACCACTCTTGGTGTTTTTCAGAACCGCCTGGCATGTGCTGCACCCAAATCCTACAGTAGTTATTATGAGTGGTCATTTCACTCTAGAAGCTCTACTTCCATGATGGTTTGGAAAGACTGATTTAATTCCAAGCCGAGTTTGAGGAGAAAATACTTCCCATATAATATAATGCTAAACTCGTCAGGTAAAAGTGGCTGGGATACGTCATCCTACATACATGGGATGAGCTTGTGCGACACAGGCTGACCAATCATGGTGCTTGAAACAAGCAGGCATGATGTGCTCCAGCAACATTTCTTTCAGAGTGTCATTGATATTTTTCTAAAATATTGAATAAAGTAATGATTTAAATTATATGAGAAAAAGATTTCCATGTAACTTGATCATCGGCTGAAAATTCACACTCTTGAGAATTCCAAACAAGATTTGATCTCGCTTTCAAATCCACTACCTTTCCTACCGTGCTGGATGTCAATTGTGCACTGGTACCCATCGCAATGTCAGAATGTCCCAAAATCTCAATGACCAAGATCAGCATGACCCAAAATTAGCATGAACCAAAATTGGAAAGCATTACCCAAAATCGGCGTGACTCAAAATCAGTATGACCCAAAATCAGAATGACCCATGGCAATTATGATACTGAAGAAGCTGGGTTATTGTTAATGACCATGCCCCTTTGTTTTCAGGGTGACTCAGATGCTGGGACCGTTCATAGTCATGCTGTATGTCATGATACGCGCTGACTTGGTCAGACTCGTCATAATCTATTCCATATTCCTCCTTCAGTTCTCACAAGGTATTCATTATGACAGGCATTTGGAGAGTCTGTGGTTCGCATACTTCTGGTGCTTCCATTAGTATATACCTTCATGAACTTTGGTTGCATGTCGCAGGCTCCTCCTTCATGGCAGTGGGTTGCTTTATGGTAATTGTGTCTATATACTGGCAGGTCTGGGTATATTTGCATGTTAATAATACTTCATCAACTATAATCTATATGGGTGTAGTGGCAGCATAAGATAGGTCATGTATGTGCTACATGTATGTAGACAAATATTTATATATATTAGTATTATATCCTCACTGCGATTAAAAAAGATATTTCATCGCTAATGTGATGCATGGTTAACCCATATCTTATGTGGACGGGTTCAACTTTAATTTGAGTCAGTCCATGAACGTTCGTCATAACTCCTATGTTCATTCCAAATTCTACATTATTCTAAGCACAATGAAACTTTTTTTGAATATTGAAAAAATATAGTACATGTATATATGTATCAAATTATATCAGTTATCACCAGTCCAAAATATTTTCCTGGGTGAAAAGATAGGGTGAAGTGAAATCAACTGATCAACTGAAGTCACAGGTCACTGCGCAGAAGGGCTCTTCTCTGTTCTGTCAATAATGTGCAAATGGCTGATTTTGTCACTGTGATGAATTACGGTAATTCCCCTAATAATTCAATCACAGGAAATTCACAATTCAACTCTGTTATTCAAACACAGAGAGAAAGTAACATCGCCATTCTTCATTCAAACTGAAGAAAAGTCAAATAATGACAAAATGTGACACTTTGTAGCTGGTGTCATAAAGGATATCACCAGATATATGCCTTTTTTGCTGCACTTTCGGTGATCGAATTATTAGGGGAATTCTGAAGAGATTGTTTCAGCTTGATGATATTCATTACAATGACCATGTCATTATAAAGAGTGTTCTCTGTATTTGAGATGCTTATTTGATCGATTGACCACTCTCGATGTAAGGCTGGTCATTTTCAGCTATCATATCTTTTCACACTTGGGACCAGTATTATACGTACTGGTACATGCAGCATGTGTACTCCATGGAAGCTGGTGGGGCTGGGATAATATTGTCATCCCATAGTCATGGTAATTAGGTTGTTTAAATCACCCCTCAACTCAATTAAATAATGTGTAAAAATGAGTAGGACCCCATCCATTGGGTCCTGGATGTAAAAAGGAATAGGACCCCATCCATTGCGTCCTGGGCCCTGTAAAAAGGAATAGGACCCCATCCATTGGGTCCTGGAGGTAATAAGGAATAGAACCCCACCCATTGGGTCCTAGGTGTAAAAAGGAATAGGACCCCATCCATTGGGTCCTGAGTGTAAAAAGGAATAGGACCCCATCCATTGGGTCCTGGGTGTGGAAGAGAATAGGACCACATCCACTGGGTCCTGGGTGTAAAAAGGAATAGGACCCCATCCATTGGGTCCTGGGTGTAAAAAGGAATAGGACCCAAATGTGGTGGTATGACTGAAAGATTGTTGAAAACGACATAAAATCATACGCAGTCACTTAATTGAATGAAAAGATTAGAATAAATGACACTTTTGTTTTCCGACATCTTGTGGAACATTACCGCAACAATGAACAGTTGTTAACAATTAGAGCTGAGAATATTTTTTGGAATTAATATCTTGTAAACCAACATCCTCTATATGATAAACAAAAGTGTATTTTAAATGATTGAATTATGAGATACCTCACTGTACAGTCATGATTGGTTACCACGATTACAGCACTCAGCAGGAACTCCTGTGATTGGTTGGCTGTTCTCAGAGTTTTCTCAACAAACCAATGAAAATCAGAATTTCTTTTTGAAACTTTGAACGGACCAATCAAATGGTTTAAAACAAAGATATCTCATGATGCACTCGAGTTTATAAAACAGATCTGTTGATTTCTGTTATTATTTTGATATGTGATTAACCCCTCTATTAATCCCTCTACTAACATCACCATCTCTTCTCTCTTTCTCTCGGCTGTCCTCTTGTAGGAGCGTTAAACTAACCGGCCCCTTTGTAACAATGATCTACAAAATGTGCACGGGGGACTTGTTCAGATTTGGTATTATTTACACCGTTTTCTTGGGTGGTTTCACACAAGGTAAGTTTGGGGCCCATTTTGCTGACATTTGCTTTCAATCTGTCTCACATTTCAAGTGTAGCTGATTTTCGGCAATATTTCAGAGCCAGTTTGGCTCAGAGTAGTGAAGTTCCACAGTATCTCTGTATAATTTGTGCATTTTCATTCTGGGCTTTCAAAAAAATCAATACTGAATGAAAGAATTACCTCTTATTGTTAATTTCAAACCACAATGACATTAGGATTTTATGACATAATTTGACGTGTCAAAATGTCAGGGTTATTTTTTTTCCTCAATTTGAGGTTTTGAGTATATATTTTCATGAAATTTTGGCATAAACATAAGCAAATCAAGTGCAGTCACTGTGCGACATTTCACTGCTGTGAGAATAATTTGCTCCCATTGCAAAACAAAATCTGATATGCTTGAAATGCGAGTCCGAAGGTAGTGATAGATTTCATATATTCTGTACTCTAATTGCTCCATTTTTGAGCCAATAATTAAGTTCCGGTTTTACATACAAATTAGTAACACTAACTCTGTTATATATTTCTATCTTTCAATGTCTTAACCATATTAACTGCTATGATATCTTATAATTATCAAGCAATACGTTGTCTGATGCAAAACATCCGTGGAAAATATTTGTAATCAATGAAATGTTTTTGACATGTCAAAATATGGAAGTAATTTGACGCATATGCAATTTGGGTTTGCATTTCCATATTTGCATATTAAAATTTCCATGATTCTTCACTACTTAATCGTTGAATTTGTTGGAAATTTTTGTTTATCTTCTCGTAACATGAATCTATATTCAACATAACTTTATACCAGTAAATGTATATAAGTATGTATATTGAACTCCAAAATGGCTATTTGTGATGTTACCTTCATGTATTAAACCCTCCATTTTGTTTATTGGTAGGCTTTTACTTCTTGTTCCGTGACATTGAGGACAAAAGTATCACCAGTTTTGATTCATTACCTTCCACTGTGATGACCTTGATTCAAATGACCCTCGGAGAATTCAGGGTGAGTTTTACCCACACCTCATTCCCATGTGCCCATGCCTTTCTAAATTTTTCATAATTGGACTAACTGCATCAGATGTGTGCAGTTTTGTTTGGTTCTTTTCCAAATATGTGAACTTTACTAATGGAGGTCTTGTGCTGTCATTCACAACTAATTTCCCTGCAGAGATAGTTCAGCACCATGCATTGGCTAACTGTCCCATCTTGTGTTGTTTACACTAAATTGTCTCCCCTTGGAGATGATTAAGCATGTTTTATCACAAAAACTATCCAGCCTTGTGCTGTCTTACACCAAATTATCTTCCATCAATGTTCAGCTTTTGGCATGAACTATCCGTTTTTGTGCTGTCTTTACACTAAATTATCTCCACTTGGTGATGTTTCAGCATGACACAATCACCAACTATTCAGCCTTGTGCTGTCTTACACCAAATTATCTTCCCTCAATGTTCAGATTTTGGCATGAACTATCCAGTTTTGTGCTGTCTTTACACTAAATTATCTCCCCTTGGTGATGTTTCAGCATGACACAATCACCAACTATTCAGCCCTGTGCTGTCTTACACCAAATTATCTTCCTCAATGTTCAGCTTTTGGCATGAACTATCCATTTTTGTGCTGTCTTTACACTAAATTATCTCCACTTGGTGATGTTTCAGCATGACACAATCACCAACTATTCAGCCTTGTGCTGTCTTACACCAAATTATCTTCCCTCAATGTTCAGCTTTTGGCATGAACTATCCATTTTTGTGCTGTCTTTACACTAAATTATCTCCACTTGGTGATGTTTCAGCATGACACAATCACCAACTATTCAGCCTTGTGCTGTCTTACACCAAATTATCTTCCCTCAATGTTCAGATTTTGGCATGAACTATCCAGTTTTGTGCTGTCTTTACACTAAATTATCTCCACTTGGTGATGTTTCAGCATGACACAATCACCAACTATTCAGCCCTGTGCTGTCTTACACCAAATTATCTTCCCTCAATGTTCAGCTTTTGGCATGAACTATCCAGTTTTGTGCTGTCTTTACACTAAATTATCTCCCCTTGGTGATGTTTCAGCATGACACAATCACCAACTATTCAGCCTTGTGCTGTCTTACACCAAATTATCTTCCCTCAATGTTCAGCTTTTGGCATGAACTATCCATTTTTGTGCTGTCTTTACACTAAATTATCTCCACTTGGTGATGTTTCAGCATGACACAATCACCAACTATTCAGCCTTGTGCTGTCTTACACCAAATTATCTTCCCTCAATGTTCAGATTTTGGCATGAACTATCCAGTTTTGTGCTGTCTTTACACTAAATTATCTCCACTTGGTGATGTTTCAGCATGACACAATCACCAACTATTCAGCCCTGTGCTGTCTTACACCAAATTATCTTCCCTCAATGTTCGGCTTTTGGCATGAACTATCCAGTTTTGTGCTGTCTTTACACTAAATTATCTCCCCTTGGTGATGTTTCAGCATGACACAATCACCAACTATTCAGCCTTGTGCTGTCTTACACCAAATTATCTTCCCTCAATGTTCAGCTTTTGGCATTAACTATCCATTTTTGTGCTGTCTTTACACTAAATTATCTCCACTTGGTGATGTTTCAGCATGACACAATCACCAACTATTCAGCCTTGTGCTGTCTTACACCAAATTATCTTCCCTCAATGTTCAGCTTTTGGCATGAACTATCCAGTTTTGTACTGCCTTTACACTAAATTATCTCCCCTTGGTGATGTTTCAGCATGACACAATCACCAACTATCCAGCCTTGTGCTGTCTTACACCAAATTATCTTCCCTTAATGTTCAGATTTTTTAACTTTCCAGGTTTGTGCTGTCTCTAAACTAAATTTTCTCCCATTGGTGATGTTTCAGCATTATACAATCACTAACGATCCAGCCTTTTGCTGTCTTACATCAAATTGTCTCCCCTCAATGTTCAACTTTTGGCATGAACTATCCAGGATTGTGCTGTCTTTACATTAAATTATCTCCCCTCATTGCTGTTCCAGCATGCATGGTGCATTCACTAATTATTCAGTCTTGTGATGTTTTACGTTGAATGGTCTCCCCTTGATGATGTGTCAACTTTCGCCTTGTGCAGTCTCACACAAAGTCGTTTCCCCTCGATACTCTTTCAGTATGGTGCATTCACAAACTATTCAGTCCTTATGTTGTCATACACGGAACGTCTCCCGTTGTTGATACTATTTCAACTTCAGTTTGAATGATCCAGCTGTGTACTGTCTAACACTGATTTGTTTCCCCTTAATCCTTTTTCACTAACAATCCTAGTGCTGTTTAAACTAAATCATCAATCCTTCATTATGTCAGAACCTGAGCGTCATTATTAAGTATCCAACCTTAAGATAGCTGAGACCTAATTTATTTCATACTTGACATCCTCAGCTTCAGAGTTTCGTCTGATGGTATAAACCTGGTGGATGTGAAATGATACTTTCAATATTATTGACATTATTTACAGTATTTCAGAATGCAATATCCAGCATGTTTAATGCATGACTTGCACTGTCGACTTCGTAATTTCCAGCCTTTACACACTTCTTTTCTCTGTGCTATTTATTATCATCAGTTCTCTCCCCCTTACACTTGATTCACCTTGTTTCGCACTTCAGATACTCATCAAGAAAATATATCATTAGGGCCCTAGTTACATTTGGGTTAAAAATTTGCCTTCATCAAGTCTGTATTTATCACTGGAAAAAAATGATTCTGTAAGAAGAATAATAAAATAAAAGAAACCAAAATCATGAAAAGTGAGCTGAGAAGAATTTCTTGCAATTTCTCATCCGTAAGAGAATAACTTTTGTGTATTCTTATCTACGTAGCTTGCCACAAGTTTTTGAAAAGTGATTGCCCAGGAACCAGTATTTCATGTTTTGTTTTCTTAGCATTTCATGAGGTGCCATGATAATGATTCAGCTAGAATTTCCCATCATGCAATTGGTTGAGGATGGGGAAATGTATAGATAAAATAGTGCACTGCTCATTGGTTGCCTGTATTTACACGCTGCTATTAATCAGATGCGAAAACAAGGAAGCAGCCTGAAGGTGATTTTATTTACTCGCACTTGTCAACTCGACAAATTCACGCTGTTCTTCACAGTAGTTGTTTTTTACTCGCACTTTCATAGCTAGTCACACCGGGATCATTACATTCTATTCCAGCCAGGCATTTTCACAATCAGTATATTTTGTTTACTTGTGCAAAATATATACATGTGCCAGTATCATAGAACTGCCTATATATGAAACACGACACAGGGAATAGCGTAGAAATATAAATGCTTTATATAGATTGACATGATATAATGAGCAGGCTATGCTGATGAGTGATCTCAAATAGGACTGTGTCTGCATCATAAAACTGCAAGACATCAGTTACATCCAACTTGCAATAGGCAGTTTGCATCTAACTATTCAGTTCAGCTTTCATGTGATGACCCCTTTTGTTTTATTCTTCAAAAATAAGTTTTGCGAGAGCCCCCGATCCCCTATTAAAGGGATAGAAAACCCTTGAAAAAAGTATGTTGTAAATGAAAGAATAGTTCCATCACTGTCCAAAAGTATTTATTTTTCCGATTTTCTTTAACTGAGCAAAAAGCCGATAAACTTTGTATGGTGGCCTGTAAGTGCCATTCCTCATTATTCTTTTTGATATTCCTCGATGTTATAATTCTTCTTCAATCAAATGTACTGCTACACACACTGTAATATGGACTAGACATCGACATAATAACAAATCTGCATGTCTGAGAGGAACCATCTTTGCTTATTTGCTGATAACGTAACTGGGAGCTCTCAAGTATATATTCAACATTTACCTGTGGGCAGGTTGTAGTTGAAGACCTCCTTGCACATGATGAGCTGCCTAAAGAAGTTGCGTACAGACAAATGTTGGTTGTTTAACCATTAAATGAACAATGTTCCACGTTCAATCTTCAAAATACTTCCCTATCGATGTCTACTTCCCTGTTGAACCAGAATAACGGTGTTTTGCGGGTATCTGCAATAATTTAGAGGATAGGAAAATGGATGGTCATAACAGACCACCATACAAACACCTATATCAAATGCATTTTCTTCAGTTAGAAAAAAAACAAAAATCAGAAAAATAAATAAAAAATACTTTTGGACAGTGATGAAACTATACTTTCATTTACAACATACTTTTTTCAAGGGTTTTTTATTCTCTTAAATATATATCTATAGTCAATTTACTCACCTTCTCACTTTAAAGATCTCATCCAGGGGAGCAGTTACTTTGTTTATCATTTCCCCATAGCAATTAAGGCCTGCATTTCAACATTTGACCCAGTTAACTAATCAACTGACAAAAATGTGGCTTCCCTTATATGGACCAGTGTTCTACTGTATTCACCTTCTCAAAACTTGAAAATTGGATCGAATAAAATCGGAAGACCTTTTGACTGATAATCCTCCAGTTGGACTGAGTGTCCAGATACTGAGACTGAGGGCATTTGTTGAAGTTTTTGTGGAATTCCACACCAGATGGAGCTCTCGACTCTCGTCGGAGTAAAAAATAAACCAAATTTAAAATTGAAAGTAACATAGCATGATAGGGGCATCGTGCAGGAGGGGCCTACTCTGCATGGGTATCTGACAACTCACAGTAGACAGGGATCAATAATTCAATGCATGTTGGGCCGGTTCAATATTGGTCCTGGAAATGAATCAAGTTGACATCCACCTCAGATTCATTATCCAGGGAATACTGAGTTTGAATCCAGTCTAGAGGAGCTATTAACATGGAAAAAAGTGAATGGGCTGAAACAGGCAAAATCAGTGTTACATGTAGTCTTTTACATTTCCTACATCCTGACTTCTACGTACCCTAATGATATATTTTGAAGATTATTTATTTTACCAGTGTTTGTATCTGAAACTGTGACAGACCTCTTTTCTGATTATGTATAATTTAAAACAATGAAAATCTCCTATCAGTGTACACTTTTCAAACTTTGAAGCATGCTACAAACTGTCAGGTTATTTTTCCCATCATATAGTTCCCATTCTTATCTTATCATTCTGACACTTCTTCCTCACTTTTAATTTCTTATGCACAAACCCAGCCTCAGTATTTCAATCAAAACATACCCATAGGTATTATGTTGAACATCTTGGGTTTTTTTTATCCCTCGACAAAATTCACCTTGCTATTGTTGTCATCATGTATGTCTGTCCATCCGAATGGCTTATGATGCTTAGAAATACCAAAACAAAAAAACAACAACAACAACAACAAAAGGCGAAAAACATATATGCTGTTTATTTTGTGTATACTATATATATCAAATGTTCCTTATGTGATATGCAATACTACACAACTTATATTTCTATATGAAATACAAATAATAATTTATATCAATAATAAACAATTTATTTACTGCCTGTCACCAGAAGTCCATGTTGAAGCACGCTAATTTGGAATTAGATTTTTTTTTAAATTCTGTTATCCCCTCCTTTACAAAACTGTATATCAAACATAATAATGTCATGTTTATTTTATTAATTCACAGATATATTTTCTAATTTTGTAAATTATGAAAAGAATATTTGTTTCACATGTTATGTTTAACAGTCTCAGCATTATAGACAGGTTAATTATCAGAAAATTGAAATTGAAAATCTGACAGTATAACCAAATCATTTGACAGTCCTGAAAAGTAGTTTATAATAAACATGATGTATATAATTTATCATTCATATTGCACATTTATTGGAAATATGTTGTGTTGGATGAAAAGCGGCATTACACAAGGAAAATTTACATATACCAGGTTTGACTTGACAGTCAGACTCTATGATGAACATATTTTCTATCTCCCCTTTAGTTAATATATTTAATGTTGATGTTTTCAGTATGAGGAGTTTGACAGCACGCACTATGCAGTCCTGACCAAAATCGTGTTCGGTTTCTTCATGGTCCTGGTGCCGATCCTGCTGCTCAACATGTTGATAGCCATGATGGGTAACACCTACCAACAGGTCATCTCCAAGTCTGAGAAAGAGTGGAGAAAACAGGTACTGTTATCATGATTACACAGGGCCTGACCCAGGCCGTTTTGAGCCCGTTATAACGGGTTTGGGCGCCATGAATTTGGGCGCCTGAACGAAGAGAAAAAAAAATATATATATATATTTTTTTTTTAGCAGATTCCCTTTCTGAACAGGCTAAAACCAATACTAATGCAAGTACTGTTGCCAAATATTAAGTTATCAGGCTGTATTAGGAAAATTTAATACTCCCACGGCTTTCATGGGCTTCGACAGTCCCACGTCGCAGACTATTTCACTATAACTTAACTCTGCGCCATTTATGGGTGCCAAATTAAAAGTCTAGATCAGGCCCTGTTACATCATTCTCACATTATCAGAGGCTGCTTCACCTGTTGTTGGTGGACAGCCTCTGACTGATTTGCCCCCGGAAAACCTGACACTCCGGTTCATTCAGTCTTTATTGATTGTGATTGACACAGTGTTCATCAGAATATAAAATATTTCTTATAGAAGAATAAGCCAGTAAGATGATTTAGTCTTGGAACATCCTGTCTATCTGCAATATTGTGAGTTACGCTACTCTGTTTGCGATCGTCAGTGCTGATTGGCTGATAGCCATACTCTCACGAGCTGCTCACCAGCTTTTCTGAGGGAAATAGTAGAAGGTCTACTCTAGTGTTCAGGAGGCTACAAGTGTCTAACATCAGAAATCATCATTGTGACTATACTGTAGCGGGTCTTCATCTATGTTTATCAATATCATAGGCCTTGAATAAAGTGATATGAGGGTTAAATATTGTTTTGTGTGTGGAATAAGGCTCTCAATAAAAGACTCTAAATACTTTTACATGTGAAACAACAAAAAGCATGAAATGCACTTTATACCAATCAAGAAATAAAGCCTTTACCTTCCAGATGAATGCAAGAATATATTATTGGCCCTTGTTTAGCATAACTAATGTATTTTTGATGAGTGTATTTTCTCTCCAGTGGGCCAAGATTGTGATTGTGCTAGAGAGAGCTTTCAACCCCATGCAGCTGAGAAAATTCCAGGAGAAATATTCTATACCACTGCCAAAACCGGACAGCAGTGAGAAAGCTGTAAACGATGCCAATGTAATCGTGAAAAATAGCAAAGCCCTCGAGTACAGAGGTCTGATGGTTATAAAGGCTTGTAACAAAACCAAAGCCAAGCAGAGAAAAGGCGCCGTCAGTAACTGGAAGGTCAGTATGCCGGTGGTTCGGAACATTGAATATGCCTATCATCCCTTCATGAATGAATTTATCATGCCAAACAGTTACGCCTCAGGCATTTCAAATAGTATTTGTTTTCAATAACGAACTTGAAAAAGGTTGTGTTGGTAGGAGGTCAATCCTTGATTTTCTTTCTGTCAACTTTTCGAAATATCAGGCTCTTTGTACATGTACTATAGGATTCAACTAATTTCTGTTTTAATAGACAATAAACAAAAAATACTGAATGATACAAATTCTTTCAGGAAAAGGTATGGCTGGGTAGGAATATGATCAACTTGAATACTTGACATGTCATTCAACATGTTTAATATCAGTTGAATATTAGGCTGTTGCTGAGATGAAAAAAATAATATATCTGTTTCCGGTTACGCAACCTACTCTAAATGAATGCCGCTGACCCAAAATATTTTATGGGCTTGTTTGGTCGAAAATATACACAAAAATTGACAAAATTGGTTGTTTCTGTTATATTAAAATCAATAAAATAAATTAGATTAAAAAATAGTAAAAATTGTGCCTACCTACCCTAATTTTTTGGAGTCTGTAACTGGAAACAGACATTTTGTTTTGTTTGGCCCAAATGTATGTGAGGCTGGAAACCAGTAGAAGTGAGGACATAACTACTACCCCAATGTTTCCTTACTCTTAAGAAACATTGAATTCCATTGCTCATGCTGGTGCAGTGATTATTTTCTGATCCAGATAAAACACATACTGCACAATAATTATAATAGTTCCTGGCATTAATCGTTTTTCTCCCCATCTTGTTACTGTGGATCATCCTGTATAAAGAGGACACAAGATGAACATGTTACAGCTTCAAAACTGGTGAGGAGTCACAATATATCTGTGCTATTGTCCTCTTGTCACACAGTTGTCACATGGTGAATGTACTTGCATATCTATTCTTCTCATGGTGGATGTAATTTCAGCTTCAGACTTATTTTCCCTTGGGGGATGTATTTGTTGACCTATTGTTCACATGGTGAATGTGTTTGCACACCTATTGTTCACTTGGTGAATATGTGTTCAGACTTGTTGTTCTCAATGTGTCTGCAGACCCATTGTCTGCACCGTGACTGTACATGCAGGGATATTGTTCACATGATGAATGTTCTTGCAGGCCCATTGTTCACTTGGCGAATGTATTTGCGGATTTGTTGTTCACAATGTGAATGTGTCTGCAGATCTATTGTCTGCTTAGTGAATGTATGTTCACATGATAAATGTCTTTGCAGATCTATTATCCACATGATACATGTCCTTGCACAATCTAGGTAAACCAAGATGGTAAATCAGGGGAATAGCATCTAGACGTAACGCTATGAAAACCTCGTGCAAAAGGTTTGCCGATATTCTGCGAGATCCCATGATAAGCCAATCACGACCATTTCTGACTTTTCTCTCTGAAAATGATTGACGTTTACTTCACGGAGATGAACATCTCGCGTAGCACAATCTTTTGATATTTTCTACCCCCAAACAAAGCCAGACTTTTCGGCGGGAGTAAACTCTTTGATCGTCACAGATCTGTCTCGAAATGATGCCATATTTGGATACTGTTTCCCGATAATGTTTACATACTAGTCCACGTGCTACCGTGTGTAATTACTGTGGGCGTGATTTCAACAAGCTAACTCCTCTGATTGGCTAACAAATGTAGTTTCAGATTCACATGAGATTTATATAGGGCGGAATTCAGATATAATATTCTGTGATATTATATCTGAGTTTACTGATATTGGTCCTTGCAGACCTATTGTCCGCATAGTGAATGTAATGTAGACTTATTGTGAACATGGCGAATATACTTGCTAACCTACTGTTCACATGATGAATGTCCTTGCAGACTGGCAGACAAATTATTCACATTGTTCATTTAGTGTCAGAACTGATGTTGATGGTGAGGAGTCCCTATACATCTGTGCTATTGTCCTGTTGTCACATATCCGTCACATGGTGAATGTACTTGCAGATCTATTCTTCTCATGGTGGATGTAATTTCAGTTTCAGACCTATTGTTCCCTTGGGGGATGTATTTGTAGACATATTGTTCACATGGTGAATGTGTTTGCAGACCTATTGTTCACATGGTGAATGTGTTTGCAGGACTGTTGTTCACATGGCGAATGTATTTGTAGACTTGTTGTTCTCAATATGTCTGCAGACCCATTGTCTGCATGGTGAATATACCTGTAGAGATATTGTTCACATGATGAATGTCCTTGCAGGCCCATCGTTCACATGATAAAGGCCCCTGCAGAACTATTGTTCACATGGTGAATGTACTGGCAGACAAATTATTCACATTGTGGATGTACTGTCAGAGCTGATGTTGATTAGTGTGCATATAGATATAACATTCACATGTATGATATTGCAGACCTGTACAAGGTGAATGTAGCTGCAGACATATGCATATGTTCCTCTCTTGCCCAAGTGATGAGTGAACATGCAGAGCTAATAAAATGTGTATCATGTATCATGTATGAGTTTACAGACCTATTGTTCACTTGAGTAATACACCTGCAGACCTATTGTTCACATGATGACTTTACTTGCAGGCCTATTGTTTGCATGATGGAGCTATGTTTCACTGGAAGAAAGTAACTATTTTTCAGACTATTGTTCAGATGTCAGCATACTGTTGTTCACATGTTACCAGCTATTGTCTCAGATAGGTCAGACCTTATTCGCTGTCAGTATGATGTGACTGGGTGAGGTGTCATATCTGCCCAGCGCTATAAAATGGTAGCATTAGGACTGTTCCCTCACAGACAGGCATCCATCCATGCCCTGCCCCCAACATGATATAACTGAAATTGTTTTGAAAGCAATGATTAACCTCACCCACTCACATACTCAATCATTTATCATTGCTGCATTAATACAATTATTATGATGGCTGGGGAGATTTTTATGGAGAGGAGACAGATTTGGGGGTGGGCGGAGGGTTCTCGTTAAGTATTTCAGTACAAGACCAAACTTAGAAGTACATGTAAGAGGCTCAATTCAGACAAAATAACCAATGTTAACTTACATTGAATATTGCATCTTGTGCAAGAATGTGCAAGTAGACTGGGACCTGCTACTAAATGAAAACCCTGAATATAACACAACCTTGGAGGTCCTTTCGAACATGTTCAATGTCTGTTGTGTATTTGAACTTGGTGAATTCCAACATAATTAATTGTTTAGAGTATCAAACTGCCTGGATAGAGAGATCATGAAACAAGATCCTTTTCAGCTTTAAAACGAGACGACTGATTGGCGAATAATAAATTTTTTATTGCCATTAAAAAATTTATAAAACTAATCTAAAATATCTGCAGCAAGGTGTGGGCGCACACTGCCCGGAATTATGCAATGATAAATATCTGCAGCAAGCTGTGGGCGCACAATGCCCGGTATGCAATACATATAACAATAGCTTATGGCAATTACATAGGCGCACAATGATATCGGCATTGATCAGTGATGTACATATTTATATTATAATGCTGACATGGCTGATATGGATTATGTGTTGATAATAAAACTCATTGCTGTTTGCATCAAATTACATGTATTAAATATTTGATTTAAACCAACAGATGACCCAGCATCGAATACATGTACTACTGTTAGACAACCCAACGACCAACTGACACCAAGGGATGAGACATACCCTAATATAGGGAGTGGCGGGTGGGAAATTTTTTAAAAAGCAAGCAGCTCAGTAGCAAGCGGGGGCAGGCAGCAAAACTAACACAAATTGCTGTGCTCCAGAATTTAATCTCCAACCCATAATGCTCAGTGCCGGGGGTGTGTCTGCAAGAACCAATCAGTGGCCTCGTTTTAAATAGGCTTCTCAAAGCCCACTCTAAAACGAGACGACTGATTGGCGAATAATAAATTTTTTATTGCCATTAAAAAATTTATAAAACTAATCTAAAATATCTGCAGCAAGGTGTGGGCGCACACTGCCCGGAATTATGCAATGATAAATATCTGCAGCAAGCTGTGGGCGCACAATGCCCGGTATGCAATACATATAACAATAGCTTATGGCAATTACATAGGCGCACAATGATATCGGCATTGATCAGTGATGTACATATTTATATTATAATGCTGACATGGCTGATATGGATTATGTGTTGATAATAAAACTCATTGCTGTTTGCATCAAATTACATGTATTAAATATTTGATTTAAACCAACAGATGACCCAGCATCGAATACATGTACTACTGTTAGACAACCCCATCCAATGTAGGGAGTAGTTAATTATTTAAAGATTTACACAATAGATCTAAGCTAGAACCGGGTCCTGGTTGAATATTGAATATATTTGAACACACAGTTACTTTTCCAGTCACCCAAAGTGTTGACTACCGACAAAGGAATGCCCAAACACACTAAAAATGTAGCCCCACCTCTCCTTAGGCTGTGGGTGTTCAGGTCACTCTTAAACCCAACAAGGGTGACAACTCTTTTAAGTTTGGTACGAAACTGCGCATGGGATATCGAGTTAATACACCCCGATTCCTGAACAATGCTAAACAATGGTAAATGCTTATCGATATCGCCGGCCTCAGCAAAAAAATGGACCAGTGCTCGAACAGGACACAGTAAGGAAAATTGCTGGGGTAACATAGGTAACACGGCCTGATGTATTCTTTGACCGAACTGGATAGTTTTGGAGGCTTTAACCATCAAGACAATACCATTATGTCTAAAACTAACATCCTCCCTCTTGACACATTTACAGTCGAAAGGTGATCTCGAACTTGCTGTGGTAAAATTACTAACTCTAAGAAGGCCAAAAAAGCCAACTGTCACAGCAGACCAAAATCTAGATCATGAATATCATGTTAATTCAATGCATGTCTAATAGCCAATAGATGATCCAATGTAAAAGGTGCCTTCTGCACAGAATTATCTCCCTTGATACGCCTAACACCTTTAAGGAGGCGTTGTAGTCTCCAGTTATCTTCTAATGGATTAGGTAGCCTATTATCAAAATGGAATATACGTAACCTATTTAAATACTGTTGTATTGTCTTGTAAGACTTCTCCTGTGCTAGGAAAGCTGCGTATCTAACAATATTCTCAGAAGTTACAGGTAAAGATGCAACATTAACGAGATCACAAAATTTCAGATAACAATTTAATTGTACAATATGAGCCCTTTGTGTTGCAGGAGCATATGCAGAAGCACAAAAAATTGAAACTAATGTAGCCAGCTGTTGCAAGACCGTATCCACTGGCATATCTGTGGAACAAGAAAATAAAAGGAGCTAGTTGACATATGATCCGGTAAATAGTAAAAATCGGGTCTATATATACCCCATGTCTGTAGCTCTCCGACAAAACGTTGCATCTGACCGGGTATATGAAATCTAGAAATTGCATCCGCAACAGTATTCAATTTCCCAGGCAAGAAATGAGCTTCCAATGAAAAATCATACTGTAGAGACAAATAACTAAGTTCATCGAGAATATGTACAGCAGCCTCCACAGCAGTAGTCCCTTTATTTATTATGGCTTGAGTTACAGTATTATCAGTATATAGCTGTACCCTATGGCCAGCCCATACATTAGCCCACCGCTTAGCGGCAATCAATGTTGTAGCAAGTTCTAATATATTGATATGATCGTGCTGCAGGTCCGGGTAGTCAAGATGCCATGCGCAGTAAGTCCAATCGGACATGCAGAATGCTCCGCCCCCAATAGTGCATGCATCTGTGAAAACCGGGACTGCAGGACGATCATCCCAAATAAGACGTCTATTATTGGTATAGCTAAGATGGTAAACCCACCATTGTAGGTCAGCATAAAAACGAGATATAGGCATTTTGTGATTTTCTTGCTTTAACATAGAAATAAGGTCATAAATACGCCGAACATGCAATCTACCCCATGTGATGACATTGGCTGCCCAATTCAGTTTTCCGGCTAACCATTCAAGTTGTTTTCGAGACAATCTACGTTTCCCCATAGACGCTTTTACATAGGAGACTAATTCCCCAAGTTTACTATTTTCAAGTGACAGTATCCCTAAAGTAGTGTCAATCTCAATACCGAGAAAAACCAGCTTCTGACATGGGTCGATGACCTTTTTCCAATTAATGGCAAAACCCAGCGATCTTAGAAGGGAAACTATAAGCCTCCAAGCACTGTTTTTGTGTAGGGGCCATGACGAGGTAATCATCCAAGTAAACTACTATCCTATAGCCACGTCGTTCCATCATGCGCTTTACCGCTTGAGTAATTCTATTAAATATGCTAGGTGACTTTCTTGCTCCAAAGCTTAGCTTATTGTCAAATAAATACAAGTTTTCTCCCCCTAATTGCCACTGGAGACCTGTATACTGGTAATTAGAATGATGAATATTCACACTCCTATAAGCAGACTTGAGGTCGATTTTTGCAAGAAACCAACCAGGTTGAATTATTTTAAGAGCGTCCTGCACACTTTGATAGTCACAAGAGTCCTTGGATGCATAGTCGTTCACACTAGTCCCATTGGGTCTGCTACAGTCATGAATTAAACGAATTGATCCATCTGGCTTAGGTATAGCATTCAAGGCACTTATCACGCGTGGGGGTTCTTTAATCACCGTATAATTTCCTTCTGCGATTTCCGTAAGAATCTGCTGGTTGACACTTTCCTTATAGTTTACTGTAGACTGAGAATTAGGAACGTACACAGGGGTAGGTTTCTTATCACGATCATCCACAATCGAAAAACCATGTTCGATACCATCTAGCAAGAAATCTCTGTCTATATCATTTTGTAGTTCTGCCTGCCACACCCACAGCCTAGATCTCAGTGGCTCGGAGATGGGACAATTTAGTGGTTTTTTGGCGGCACATTTGATGAAGGTGGCCGATTAGAGTCTGTCGAGTGATGGCTTTGACCATGACCTGTCGAGTAACAAACGAGGCAAATGTGGGAGTAACTGCATACTCTTAACGAGCACCCAGATCTGCCATTATATCTCTCACAAATCGGTTTCCCAGTTTGTGGGTCAAATTTTGACCGACTAGGGCGATCCACACTTTTAGCAGCTTGGGTCTTTCCAATAAACCCTTTATCGACAGATTTAGGCCTGAGCCAGGCCTGCATCAAAAATGGTTGGTCAATATTCCATGGCAAATTCCCGGAAGCCTGTTGTCGTCTAAACTGGAAGTCAAAACTCAGGACTGATTGCCAGTCGAAGACCTGAGTGAATGTTGCAATTTTTGACACATAATCCAGATATTGAAGAATAACGTCATTATCACATCTATCCTTCTGTATCATCTCCGTCAAGATTTTTGTGGCACCTTCAAAATATTGAGCTTGATTCAGTTTATTATATGCTATTTTCGAGTCCTTTAATTTCAGTTCGACTAGTGGGCCTAAATCAATCAAATTTGTGTCCATATTACGTCCCTGGCTCATTGGCGCTGTCGACACATAGTCCCGTACTTCGCGTAAAGGAGACATAATTTTCTGAGCGGACATGGCGGAAGTTCCTGACAAACGGGACAACAGTTCAAACATACCTGCGCTGCTAGTTTCAGAGTCACACTGTTCACCATTGAAATTAGGCTGGTTTTGTCCTGGTACATTCCGTCGGCACATATTGTTCAGGAGAGTCAATATATCCTCAGTACTCGGCGGGATATCCGCAGAGGTTTGATCCCGAGCTTCTCCCACGTGGCTACCATGGGCGCCGCCATTTTGATTTGCCGATAACTGCGTCGTGTCTGGATTTACCTGTTGCTGGAGTTCCAGGACTGCATCTAACAATAATAACCTCTGGCCGAGCGAAATGTCCGCCAATTGGCACATAATAATATCCTTCGTTAACTTACAAATGCTTTTTTGTGACTCGAACCCATTATCGAGAAGCGCACTAATTGTTTGCACGGATAGTTCGTTATGTGTGCACCATGCCTTCACATCGAATGCGTCACTAGCATTCGAAGGGCTCCCCGCCATACTATCATTAACATTGGAAGTTTCCTGCCGGTTTTGGCTGCCTCTTGTGCCGGGCATCGTCCCTCAAATTGTTAAAAAATTTTAAAAAGCAAGCAGCTCAGTAGCAAGCGGGGGCAGGCAGCAAAACTAACACAAATTGCTGTGCTCCAGAATTTAAAGGTTCTCCAACCCATAATGCTCAGTGCCGGGGGTGTGTCTGCAAGTGGCCTCGTTTTAAATAGGCTTCTCAAAGCCCACTCTTTACAAACTGACTGAACATTCCATAGTACATAATGTTTCAGATAGGGGTGGATATCCTGTAGTAATAGAACCAGAGTTGATTATTCCAGTGCCAAAACAGCATGTGATGATCAATGACATGTTGAATTTTTCATACAACGTTGCTTCCTACTCCAGCTGTCATTGTGGTCATGGATATGTTGGATGTTTGCAATCTTTTGTTTTTATTTTAAGGGGAGTGATCACTCATCCTCTCCATCATATACCTTACTCTTCCCCCAGGAGAGCTAACTCTTCCCCCAGGAGAGCTAACTCTTCCCCCAGGAGAATTAACTCTTCCCCCAGGAGACTCTTCCCCCAGGAGAGCTAACTCTTCCCCCAGGAGAGCTAACTCTTCCCCCAGGAGACTCTTCCCCCAGGAGAGTTATTGATCACTCTGCTGAAAAAAAACAAATAAATAATGGAGAGTTATACTGGTGAGAGTGAATAACTCTTGCGATGCAGCAATCACTCTCACAATACAAAAATCTAGGAGAGTGATCAACAGCTCTCGCAAGTTCTACAGACCTGAGAGACTGCTTTGCACTAGCTTCCACTATGGATATGGCTTATCTTTCCGCATTACTGGACTATACTGGAAAATGACAGCAGAATATACTGACATTTATAAATGTATATATATTGAAATGTTTGTTTTTTATTCACAGGAAAGTGATAAACCGGCAATTAAGATTGACGAGATTGTAATTAATGTGATATTTTTATTTATTTTGCTATTGTTGCAGTGAACCAATAACTATTAACTGTGTCCTAACTGAAAATTGTTGTAAATACAGATTTTACTTGTGTGTTTTTCCCCCTGTAATTTTTGATATTACATACATTAACATGTTAACAAGTAACAGCTTTTTAATTCTGATCCCTTAATCAGGGATTTTATAAGCTACATTTCTCTATTAAAACTCTTGCCAGGGATATATTTAGAAATGAAATCTGTTATTTTTATGCCACAATGACTTCATGTTTTTGCCTTGTCATTCTGCCTCTTCTGTCCCCTAGTAATGCCGAACCTTGTCCAAATGACATCTTGGATTATGTTCCACCTAGCATCCAACAAATTTACAGTTGTTTTCCATGTGATTTTTGAGAAGTCTATTAGTTTTGAGATCAAGGGTCAATGTTACATCACCCTTAAACAGACCCTGACCTTGCACGGATAGTATCTTTTGATCCTGAATTTCTCAAAACTTCCATGATGTGTTATTCATCATGTGATTCCAAGAAGCCTATTTTTTTTTGCCATCAAAGGTCAAGGTCACAGCACCCCAAAACTGAGTGTAGCTTGTCTGGACTGTAGCTAGATTCACCAAAGAACTTGCAAGTTCACAGATTTGTTGTCTATGTGATTCCTGAGAATAGAGAAAAAAATCACCTTTTTTTCACTATGTCTTTAACAGTACACATCAGTACTGCTAACAAATCCTTTGTGTATTAATCCTGTTCTGATTGTGTAAAGCTGTTCAGCCTGGTCTGCTAACTCCGGTGGAGCCTTCTTCTATACTGCGTGTGAAAGGCCCTGGCGCCAAGCCATTCACCAGCTGTAGATGTTGAAAAATTGCTGGACGGCTAATATTTTCCGAAGTTATTGGTTACAAACAATGAAAAAATTTAATTTTGTATGATCTTATACCTTTATATTCTGGTCTTGTTTATCAGAAACTGTCTAGTTTTAGCTTCATAGGAGACTGAAACTCAGAACACGTCTGCAGACACCAGCTGTTGTTGTGGCGCATAATCTGCACGCAGAGCCATTATGAGCAGCTCTAATGGAAGTGGTCACTCTGACTTTCAGTCCACCATGTAGCTAAAACTGGACAGTTTCTGATGAACGAGCTCAATATCAAGCTAAAATCATACAGAATCAAATTGTTTTGTTGTTTGTGACTGATGGCTTCGGAAAATATTAGCCATCCAGCATTTTTTCAACAGCTAAAGGCTGGAGAATGGCTTACTTGACGCAGTATAGAAAAAGGCCCCACCGGAGCTACTGGTGTATAAGATGTTAACAAAGTGTCATACATTTTATGTTCTTCCATTTAACATGTTTAATGAAATAGCTTTGATGATCCAAGACCTAAATGTTCCTTTCAGATCAAAATTTACTCTAAAATTACCTCTGCTCATTACACTGGGCATATCCACCCCTGTCTAAACACATAATGCTAAGCATGTTTAGGAACCTGTTGTATCATGTTGATAATCACAGCCTACCATTTAATATTCTCATTGTTTTACAAAGACTGTCTGGTTATTGGCTTGTGTTTTATAGTCGGGGCTTACACACATGCTTCATTAGGATTTGTCTCCCCTCCATAACACTTTTCAGTATCGGAGGGAGAGTTATGTCCTCGGTATTTCATCCTTGTTATTGGCCTGCTTATTGAAAAAGATAGTTTGAATTGGTCAGTATGAATATGCTGTTTATTGTAGACAGGCTTTTGTTAAATGTTTACCATGAAAGAAAATTTACTGGAATAGTTAGATTGCAATATGTGTCGTAAAGCGGCCATGTTGGGGTTAATCCACAGGTCATGGTAAGAATAGACCTCAGCTCCTCTGACAGCTTGTCATAAGAGGCGACTAACTGAGGCACCCGTGGGGTTCCTTGGTGTGAAAAGGAATAGGACCCCACCCGTGTGGTTCCCGGGTGTGAAAAGGAATAGGACCCAACGTCGTGATATGACTGAAATATAGTTGAAAGCGACGTTAAATCGTATTCACTCACTCAATCTTGTTTGACCTCATTTAACTGATCAGAAAGAGACTCTGTAGAATACCCCAACATGGCCATCTTATGATGCTTTATTGCAATTACCTAATCCTTTATGATATATTTTGTCATGTATGGCGTCAGATTGTAACCTGCACTGTCGGATATACCCTGATTGCATTGGGGTATTAACAAGGCTCTCGGACCAATCAGCATTGTCCGTCACCAAGTCAGCCTTAGTAGTTAAGCATTTAACTTGTTCATTCTTACGTAAGATATAATATCCATGCATTGTTCATCTCGCTCAAGCTCATTTTGAGATACACTCTACAAGTTTTGGTCAAAATGAGTAAGACAGTGTGCATGCGCACTACTGTTACAGCGCAATGCAATCAGAGGGCGTCACAGGTACAGTATAGAAGGTTATATACAAACTCAAGCGAACATGACCAAAGGGAGAATGTGATATTTACATGTACAGTCAACCCTCATCACATTGACTATGTTGATTTGACAAGAGTATGTCTTGTATCGAATTTGTCACTATAACGGAAAAGGCTCAACTACTGACCAGTGAAAACGAACATATTTTACAAGATACATTTTCCCATGATTATGAAATATAAAAACCACCTGAATAAAACTCCTATCCACTCATTGTATTTCTCACACCAGATTTCAACACATAATGGAAACCACCGTTCTTCTCGACTGATCATTCTCCCCGTTTTATTAGTTCCCACCTAAATAAATACCAGGGGAGTTCCATGTACCCCAATTGTTTGATTTCATCCCTTATTTTCGGAATTTTCACTGTGTAGTTAAGAAAAAGTCACCAGTGATGTTGTGAGCACACATCGTCTTCAAATTTATGAAAATCGGAGAAACCATACAAATAATCCTAATGAAGGTATCGCTTAACCACAGTCATTTTATCTTCATTGTTATTCCAATCAGTGCTTTGCTTTCAAAAAACCTGTTAATAATACAAGGGCTTGGTACTTCTGCCTCCACAGGAAAAGCCCTGAGACTCTACTACCATGAGAACAGTCAGTTATTGATTGTTAACCTATCGCTGGGTTTGCCGTTAAGCTAACAACCAGTAGCTTCTGTAATGAGTAAATATTTCGTAGGGAAAATGCTTGTTTGTAACCACAAAAAGTAGTCTGAAGTTGTGGAATTCTGTTGTCATGGTCAAAATAGCATGGATGCACATTTGTTACAAGTGATACTTCGCTGTAACCCAAAGTCATTTGTATCGGATGTCATAAAACTGGGGGTTGATCACACATGTAAGTAGAAAAATAATATTAAGTCAAGCGGTTTGCGAGGAAATCTTAGTTAATATCATCATCATCATCATCATGAAAAACGATGACAACAATGGTTTTATTGTATAAATTTTTTTGTAGTGTTATATTTATTTATCTTTTCTGCTTTCATTTCAGAAATTGGGAAGAGAAGTCATGCGACAAATTAAGCAGCAAAAGAGGGATGGCAAGCACGGGCCTGTTGAACTCAAGAATCGAAAGCGACGTTCCCGGCACAAACGATCCAACAGCCGAGGTAGTGATGATGGTCGTCCCAGTTCCGGCGACTCGGCCAACATCGGAGCGTACATATCGTCGGCTGTGGAACAGCTTCAGTGGGAGCGGAATGTGGATTATCCTAAAGGTCAGTCTTTGGAGAAACACGTCAGCCAAATGTCCATGCATGTGGACGGAGTCACAGGAACTACCATGACGGCTGATGAACAGAAACCCCCAGCCGGTCGACGCCATAAAAAAGGGCACAGATCTCCGACAGACAGTCCCAGAGGACGTCGAACCCACCGAAATCAGGTACAGCCCTCGCTGGAATCACCTCAGCGGTCAGTTCATGATTCGCCGCTGATTTCTATCCCGATGGACGCCACTCTCGAAATCTCTACGATTGGAGACAATGAAGCATTCTTTACGAAAACTAATAAAATAGGTCAGCCTGGTTCCCCAGACTCTGAAATAACTCACCAGATAATAGACTCTGACACTGACCTTAAGGGCACAGTAAAGAGTCAGACTGTTACTAAGGTGGATGATGGGTACAGTAGTAGTCGAGGATCGGCGGGATCGAAAGGTCCTGCCGGATCAGAGGTTTCTTCCCAGGTGTCGCCAGAGGTTACGATTAACCCTGAGTCTCCCAAAAAAAGGCGCAGTGGAAAGGAGAAGCGGGAGAAAAAGGATAAACGTAGGCGTGATAAGGCAGAATCCAATACGACACACAATCAGTCCGAATCTGTCTCAAATCATAGGGCTGACACTATTGCAAAACAGAGCAGTTTTAATTCTGCATCCTCCTTGACTTCACTTTTAAACGCCCAGGTGGTCTTCAATGAAGATGAAGTGGAAGACACCAGTGTTTGAACTATGGATTGCTGTACGTTTGTGAATAATATTTGGATGAATTTTTATGACATTTTCTCCACCAAGCCTGGAGCGAACATGTTTTTCAGAGAGTTGGATTGCTTTTTATACTCACAAGCATGACAAGCATGCCTGTGGAATTTTTTGATTTTGCTGTGAAATGTGTCATCCAAACTGTGCTTCTATGGTCACCATGTGGTCACCATGCTGCTCAAAATACGAGGGTTAAAGTATAGATTTTGGACATGTATGTTATAGAGGAAATAGGGTAGGCCTACAGTATATTCCATAAGACATGATCAGGCTGCCTGTTTTTGGTGATTCGAGACTCCCCCAGTGACGTATTAAATGTGAAAAGTAGTAAGCTGCCCGTTAACTTGGAGAAAATTTTGAGTCTCATCTGAAATTCAATCTTGGCAGTATCTCAGTTTTCACTCTCTTGACTTTTTCTCCAGGAGAGGTTTTAATTACTCTCCTCGAAACTGCCAATGCAATGAGGAATGATATTGGAGACTGATCACTCTCGCATTACTCACGCAAAACAGAATCCAGGAGAGTGATCAATAGCTCTCGCAGATTTTACAACCATGGGAGACTACCTTTGACACAGAAGAGTTCCTAGACTGATTATCTCCCCTTATCAGGTAGAATATTCCTAACATAAGGGAGGTAAGCAGTCTATCGTCAACAATTTGAAATCTTTAGTAAGATTATCAGTTCTTGCATTCAATACATCACAAAGGGAATCTGGTTGAGGTGACAGGGTATGTGCAGTAAATAACCGAACAGACAAAATTTTGTATGTTGAGTATGGTACAAATGCCAGGACTTTGCAATGGAGTGTGTATCCTTCATATTATAGGCTTGGTGATAACTTCCTTAAGATATTATTTATTTTGAATTATCAAACAATAATTTTGGTCTTTCAGTCCAATATGTTCTTATATCATAAATATTGAAATTAGTGGAACCAGAAGTCTAATCAAACTTAAGAACTTTTTGACACTTGGTTATTGGGCCTCACTCGGCACACTTCCCCAACAGACATCAGCAGCCAGATGTCTGTTGTCAGTGTGCCGCACCTGCATCCATAAATAACGCAGCTCTGCTGTTACACATCGTTGACTCCAAGGGATTCAATTTCCATTGAGCAATGTTCAGATATAGCTCCCAGCAACTGTAACTCTCTTGCAGTCAGCTATTTTTAGTGCCAACTGAGAAAGACCCAACTGTGGCATACTTCATATGTGATGTAAGTTTTGAGAGCTGGGGATGCTTCTGTTGTGGAAAGAAAATGAATAGACTTACCCCTACCTCTAATTTGATGGAACTGAATTATAATGTGAGTGATGTTTCACATTATTTGTACAGTACAAAAGAAGAAAGTACCATAGAAATTGACAAAATATCTACGGTAATTTCCCTAATTATTCGTGATGCAGTGATGAAATTGGCCACTCCAAAAAATGGCTACTTTCGAATTATTTGTCGAGCTAATTTTAGGAAAATGCGAGTGTTCGAATTATACGTTGTGCCGATTTTCACGGAAGATCAAAAATGGCGGAACGCTTCACCATGATCGTAGTGATTTATTAGCACGAATTCCGTGACAAAAAACGGGAATTTATTGTTTCACGGGTATATTGAAAATGCTTGGATTTTGTTTTATTAGGATGGAGAAAATCACGACGGGAAAAAATCAGCAGTTTTTGAATTAAATTTGGAAGGCGAATAATTTGGGAAATCACCGTATGTGATTTTGGCCATGTTTTGACCCTATGTCAGCTCATTGTTGACCCAATTTGGTCCTATCATTAAACAATATTTCATTCATCGAGGAATTTGAATACTTTCAACCGTTTTATTCAACAATATCTTATTTGAAGAAAGCCATTCCAATATGTCCAAACAGATGAAATAATTATAATGCTTCGCTAAGCAAATCTTTCTACTAAGCAAGTAGAGATGAGGTGAAGAGTACGTAGGCAAACATTGGGTTGACATGATGTTGAGATAGAGCCAGTCAACAGTCAAGGAACCAACTTACATAAGTTGCAAAAAATTATAACCAACCCAAGCTATGAACTACATGTACATACAGAAATAACTCTGTGAAGTTTATAAATTCTAGTGCCCATTGACCACAAATTGTTTGTGGGAGGAAATGTCTTTTACCAGAGGGAAGGTAACATGATCTTCTAATGCAAACATGGAAAATTTACCTTCAGAAGATTGGATTGGGCCATAAATGTTACATCAACATTCCACCCACAGAGTACCTTATAACTTTATAAATGCCATTTTGCACAGTAAACAAAAACGAGTGCAGCCTCAAGTGATTCCTCTCTAATCAAATCTTGGATGTAAGGATATAAGCTGATACATAACAATTATCCATTATTATTACATGTATCTAGGTTAAAATCTCATGTTTTTATAAGTTCTATGAATGTAACACATGCACTTGAAGGGATGAAGGTTGTTGAACATAATAATGGACTATGTTAAAAGAATTGACAGAGATCATTACACTGTGGTACTTCTCTACTGGTCAAAATATCATTATTTGATGAACAGTGAAGATTTTGACATAATCACTTGTAGAGGTTATAATTTATAACTTGTGTAAGTTGGTCCCTGACTGGTGAAGTACATGTATACTGTTCACTTCTTCCTTTAGCTTTAGATTACAGCTCTTTAGTGAAATTTTACAGGAGTGATTTCAGTGACAAGAGAACTGATCACAATATACTTAATACAAATTTCAGTTGTCTAGTAAAGTCTTTTTTTGCTGTCTTGGTATGAATTTAATAGGAGTGATAGGGAGTATGAGTGATCACTCCCTGAAAACACAGGGCCTGCTGTATGCACATGAATGATTGTCTAGATTCTCAGCACTGGCTAAAAATATTGTTCCTGTTTTTGAATTGTTTGAATGTAGCACCAAGCCATTCCGTTATTTCTGGAGAATGATCAAAAAACCCCAAAAGGTGCACTGTTAATTAGTGATTTTTTTGCAGATTATATTGCCATTCCATTAATTCTATTTTGTATATATCCTGAAAATTTGATAGGGGTGTATTCACGGTGTGATTTGTGTTGACAGCTTGTTGAATATCTGACTAAGTCGGGCTACTGCAGAATCGTCACGACTTTGTACTGGTTGAATGCTTGGAGCTGTGCCCGAGTCGAATATCATGGAATACAGCGTGTACTATTGGCAGGCTATGAATTGCCAGTCAATGAATAATCATATCACTTTGTGAATAACTCAACTTGTATAGATGATAATGGTTGAGAAAAGGGAAGAAAACTTTTTGAAACGAATAATATACTTGATGAATTATATTAAATTAATTATACAAGTCGTTATTGCAAATCTCATCGTTTGTCACCTTCAAATGTTCCAGAAGTCGTCCAAATTCCCATGCAGAAAAGCATTACCTCATGTGATCAGATTATATAGCTCATACTGTCAGATAGACCCTCTGATTGCATTGGGGTTAAATATGGTGTGCAGCTTTTGTGTGCATGACTCTCAGCCAATCATTATTGTTCTTTTTTCAATCGAAGTGGAGTGGTCACATGATATCACAGCTAAACAGGACATTGTACTTTCAAATTGAACTACATGTATAAATAGTTTTTTGCGATATACATGTACCATGAATTGATAAGAATGAATGTGTGTATTCGTGCGACGTTTTTCCGCTCAATGCAGGCAGAGGGTGTAACAGTTTATGAGGTTACAAACTCTGGCAATGGGAGAATGCAGGCAAGGTACAACTTATACATGTATATCCGTCCTATTACAATTTTATAGTTTGTGATTATCCAAGCTAACAATGTGATGATTGTAGCAAGCTTTATCATGTTTGTTAATGAAATGAGTCAATATTTCTCAGCAAAACCTCATTTTCACAGGTTGTCCCTGTTGTGAACTAAATACGTTGTGAATAAAAAGAAATATTCTTCCTCTTCTGACATAGCATTCTCTAGGTAGTCAGTGAATTTGGCAGAGGAAAGTGTCCATTGAAGGTTGGCAGAGGAAAGTGTCATTCAGTCTTAAGTTTTTATTTAATCATGTTGACATGTGTTTTAAAGCTGATTGAATCATTGGAGACGTACTTACTGAACAAGGTAAATACGCCATCCCAAGGTTAATTTCATGGATGTTATTTCACTAAAGCTGGACGACCTGATAGCTTAAGACATTTTAGAGCTAGATTTACAAGGTGAAGTTGTGGTACAGCTTCAACGGACTGCATTTACTGTATTTATGTTTAATTTCCAGTATCCCAACATTCCTGTAATATGTCTATTTTGTAGAAAATTCATATTTTACATGATATGTTATATTTTAGATATATTATTGTTTATGTATGAAATTATATCCTAATTTGTAAGGTTGTATATTTTTACATGTTCTAGGCCAGTGATACGTACGGCATCGTTTATGAAAGGTTGATTAATTTGTTTTGTACAGTACGGTCAATTCTCGGCTAATCCAAGCATTTTGACAAAATTCCATCAGTCATCGTGGTAAATTTAATCATCCTCTAAAATCAATAATACAATCAAAATAGCTAATGGATTTCGGGCCATACTGTTCTAATAAATTTGATCACCCCCTGATTTTATGGTGGGAAATTAACTTCCTGTGATTGTATTATCAGATGATTTGCACTTGTGTGTATGATGCAGAGGAAGGATTCTGCTAGTGTCAGGGTAATGTATGAGCTCTCGAAGATCTGTGGATGGAGGCATCTCTTTGACGTGACTATAGTTCATCATGGACATCATTCTATAGTCCCAACTTGATGTGATTGGGTCTTAAGAAATTTGATTGATTTTGCATCTTTTTAGCTATGGTAAAATGGATCTTCACAGAAGTCGATCAGAAGAAGTACCGGTACATGTATTCCTAATTATGTAACGTGATTGTCAGATGGTTATACAACATACTTGTAGTCTTGTCCGCAGGCTTTTAGCTAGCTAGGGCTCTCAGGATCTTTGAGACGGACTCCCTATTTCAAAATTATGAGACTTCCAAAAATTTAACATGGTGGATATTATATGACTAAGACTCTCTGTTCAGCACTACCTTGGCCTCAATATTGCAAGTCTGTATACTTCGTATCAGCCCTGCACACAGATGTAGGCATAACAGCTATTACTTGAACAGTCCGTTCAAACTTAACAGCCAATGAGCGGCATGTGCTTCACCATGTTCACAGTCGAGCAAAGTTCATATGAGAATATGCTTTAGAATGATCTCTTTGATGTCACTGAGAAAATGACATCTCCAGTCAAAACAATCATGGATAATACAACTGAGTGAGCGAGTAAGTAGGAATTATCGTCATTTTCAATATTTTTAAAGTCATATCACGACGGATCAAAGGGGATGAATTATAGGACACATTGCCTGGTTTGTAATTTGCTCAAATATCAGAATATTTTGAGCGGTCTGACACGAAGTGGTGTGGGATTCCACACTCCTAACAATTATGACTGGTCTATTAGCTATGCCAAATTCATATTCTGCAATGGTATAGATTTGTCAGACAAACCATGGCTACAGATGATACAATACCATGGAAAATATGGAATTGGCACTCCCTGATTTCTGGAGTACGTTGCAAAAATATGGAATTGCTGATGAGACAACCCTTCGTAAAATTCTAACTAAAAGCCTGCTTGTGATGTATATGCCTGATCACCCAATTTCATGTCACTTCTTAGTGAGGAAGTCAAAAAGTTTTGCTACAAATTCAATATGGATGAACTCGAGAAAGATTTGTCAAATGCACTAATAGATTGAGACAGCCTCTATCTGTAATCTCTATAATAACTCCCACAGTGAAGGCATAAATGAGCAGCTGGCTTCAAGAGGACCATGCCATGTGTATACACATTGACCATTGTCAAACTTATATGTCCAATAGACTTCTGGTCTGGATAATAGGGTAGTATTATATATATGTACATGTATGTATATTATCCAGTCATAAATGCTAGCATTTCACACTCTGAATCTCCTGCTCTTAACAATTTTGAGACTTTAAGAAATATCATTCATTTTTGAACAGCTAAGAGGGATCTTTTCAGTAATATATGTATGTATACAGTATACATGTATGGTAACTCCTCGGATAATTCCATCACCCTATATTAGAATTCAGTCGCCACCAATTTTGTGAATGAAATACAATCCGCTTGAGCACCTTCTAACATCATGCAAATAAAGAAGTACTGGTAATGCGGTCTGCATGATTCTGAAACCATTTTGTCAACTTCCTCTGATTAAATTATTAGAGGATATTTGATTCATCTACCTGTATGAACCACTTTATATATATATTTTTAATTATTTTGATAGCATTCCTATATATTGTTTTACTTTCTTCCATGTCCATGTGTTTTCATCAGCCAATCGCCCATCATTTTGTAAATTGTCTTTTTACGGTGGTTTAATTTTACACAGGTCATCCATTTAAATTCTGATGTAATTTAATACAAAGCCATATCATTCCTGGTACCAGTATCAAAGTACCATATACTGCTCCGAGTCTTTCTCATTGGTCATCTAGCAGATTTAGTGCTACTTGCAGCTTATGCATTCATTGGTACTTTCCCATGTAGTATTTTTTAACATTCATCATTTTTGATTGGTTGTGATGAATCTGTAGAAACGGGTCATTATATCATTTTCCGAATCTAGCGTCTTTTCCAAAAATGTTGTTTTAAAATGTATATATAACAAAACAGTATGAAAAGACCATTATCTGTCATCCTAGACATGTCTATTACCAGTACGACACCAGTATGCCTATCAATTCAGCCAATCAGCCTTGCACATGGCTTTATCCATCAGGACCCATGTCAATCAAAATTTCCCAGTCTCTATGGAAATTTCAATTTGTGGGTGAGAAATAAACTTCTAATGCACTGGAGAGAAAATACAGGCATTCATAGAAACATCTGCTGTCAAAACAACAACTAGGCTGCTGGTGTATGGACTTTTAGGGTCAAAACAACTCCAGGGAAAAGCGGTTACTAGGTAAGGGCGAGAATGACTATCTCCATTTTCTCAACAACCAGTCTATAAATCCACCCCATGTTATGGAACACTTTGTTCTGTGGTGTATTTTCAGCTGTGACATTAAAGAATCGACCACCATACTAGCTTGTACTGTACACGGCTAAAAGCCAACAAAAACTTCTTCAGTCCAAATTGAAGAGATATTATGACTGGCATTATGGGTGTCTTTACTAATAGAGGGGTCATTTCCCATGCTTAATTATCAGTGAACCCAATAATGTGCTTGAGAATATATGGGTTTGAATTCTGCAAAACTCATTGCTGTGTTAATTATTCATTGCACTGTGTGTATGAAAGTCCTGTAAACATGGTAGGAGAGATCAATGCACCAAGTGGGAGAAACTAGGACAGGACACTTTTCACGTGGGCATTCATCTGCACCAACCCAGTCAAATCAAATTATGAGATCTCGGGATGGGCAGTTATTCTTTTGACAGTGGATGTTCGCGGATGTCCTGGGAAGGCCAATATCGGTACATGATTTTTCTCATCTATTTAAATTGTCAGTTCTATAGAGGTGGGACTGTTGAAAATTTTGATTGACAGGGTCCCAATGAAAAAAGCTGTGGGCATGGCCGATTGGCTGAATTGATGACTGGCATAGTACTGGTTATAGACACTGAACTGGTCCAGGGATTGATGACCCGACTTTTAATACTAGCTGGTATATACTGTTGATTTATTAAGGGTTTTGTAAAATTGTTTTTGCTGGGATTTACTCATTAACTGAGCTGCTGCATTATATTATGTATGTTTGAATAAATATTACCAGAATTGTGAATTCAGTTGTTAAACCATATTACAATGGCCGTCCATCCTTTCTTGATGGATTAAAACTGTTGACCACAATTGTACAAAGGACGATAACAAAATAATATGCATATTAAACGACGAATACCACACTTGAATGATTTTGTGGTGTGAATTCTGTATGGTCAAGGCTTGATTTAACCACTGTTTTTGCAGTCAGATGACCATTGAATACTACTGTACTAAGTGACCTCTCCCAAAACTGTACAGATATCGGTTCAAATAAAGAGTCAACTAACACATCTCTGTTGTCAGTTTTGTAGTACACAAGCACACTTGCCTGTGGAAAAATTATCATTGAAGAAACAACAAATTTCATAAGTTTATTGTCCCCCGCTACTTAGTGGGGGGGGGGGGGAGTTAGAAACACCGGTGTTCGTAATTCCGTAAGATTTTCTTGTCCGGACAATAACTCGTTAACGATTTAACCGATCAACTTCAAACTTGGGGTGTGCCTTGACATTGCCGAGAGGATGGTTGGGATTGTTTTTCAGCAATGTGCATAATCCGTATGGCCGCCGTCGGCCATATTGGATTATAAGCAGTTGGATCTTAGATTTTCTTGTCCGGACAATAATTCGTGAATGATTTAACCGATCAACTTCAAACTTGGGGTGTGCCTTGACATTGGTGAGAAAACGGTTGGGATTGTTTTTCAGCAATGTGCATAATCTAATATGGCCGCCGTCAGCCATATTGTATTATAAGCAGTTTGATCTTGTCCGGACAATAACTCGAGAACAATTCAACTGATCTACTTCATACCTGGGGAGTGCCTTGACATTGTTGAGAGGAGGATTAGGATTGTTTTTCAAGGACGTGCTTAATCCAATATGGCCACCACCAGTCATACTGGATTTCATTGGATTTTAAGCAGTTTGATCTTGTCCGGACAATAGCTGAAGTACGATTCAACTAATCTACTTCAAACTTGGGAAGTCCCTTGACCTTGGTGAGATCCCGGTTAGGATTGTGTTACATGAACGAGCATAATCCAATAATCCAAGATGGCCACCATCAGTCATCTTAGATTTTCAGCATTTAGATCTTGTCTGGACAATAAATCTAGAACGATTCAACCCATCTACTTCAAACTTGAGGAGTGCATGGACATTGGTGAGAGGACAGTTGGTATTATGTTTTATGGATGTGCATAATCCAATATGGGTGCCATCCGCTGTATTAGATTATGTTAAGCTCATCAGCGATATCTCCATTTTCAAATCATACTCTTCATCAATGATATGAGATATCTTCGACCAAAAAAAGTCAACCAGAGGTCCATGGCCCCCGCAGCAGCAGCGCCAGTTATGGTGGATTACATCCACCATAACTGGTGCTGCTAGCGGGGGACATGGACCTCTATATAGTCGATTTTTAATTAGGTTTCCGTGTCGGTCGCCGGGTGGTTGGGTGGGTTCAGGTCCCTGTTGCTTCAATGCATTTTGCTGAGAAGCAACAGGAACTTGGTAATGCGGTATCTAGCACTGTAATATCACTTGTCTTTATTGCACCATGTAAGTGTCCTGTCTGTGTCTTATGTGCTGTCCTCAGTGTTTCATAGGGTGGAAGGAGGGTGTCTGGTTCCATGCTGCTTCAAAGATTTCTTCTTTGAAGTAGCAGGAACACAACTGGGCTGGGGTGGTGCTTAGTTCGTTCGTCGTGATATAGCTGAAATATTGTTGAAAGCGACGTTGAATTCTATTCCCTCACTCAATGTCGGTCGCTGTAAATGTAAAAATTGGCAGGAATTCGATATTCATGAATTATAAACTGTGTGGACGGAAAGTTAATAGCAGCGGTTGGTGTGTAATCAAAAAAGACAATGGCATACACAGATGTTGCTTTATTTATGTACATGTACAATGAAGAATATTAAGTAACAAAATCGACCATAGAGGTCCATGTCCCCCGCTAGCAGCACCAGTTATGGTGGATGTACCATAACTGGCGGCGCTGCTGCTGCGGGGGCCATGGACCTCTATGGTCGATTTTTTTTGGTCGATGATACATGTATCTCATATCATTGATGAAGAGTATGATTTGAAAATAGACATATCGCTGATGAGCTTAACATAATCTAATACAGCGGATGGCACCCATATTGGATAATGCACATCCATAAAACGTAATACCAACTGTCCTCTCACCAATGTCCATGCACTCCCCAAGTTTAAAGTAGATTGGTTGAATCGTTCTAGAGTTATTGTCCAGACAAGAACTAAATGCCGAAAATCTAAGATGATTGGATGATTCTCCAGACAAGATGCAACTGCTTAAAATGCAACATAATCCAATATCAGTGGTAGATGGCAGCCAAATTGGATTATGCTCGTTCATGAAACACAATCCTAACCGGGATCTCACCATGGTCAAGGGACTCCCCCAAGTTTGAAGTAGATCAGTTGAATCGTACTCCAGCTATTGTCCGGACAAGATCAAACTGCTTAAAATCCAGTATAGCTGATGGTGGCCATATTGGATTAAGCACGTCCTTGAAAAACAATCCTAATCCTCCTTTCAGCAATGTCAAGGCACTCCCCAGGTATGAACTAGATCAGTTGAATCATTCTCAAGTTATTGTCCGGACAAGATCCAACTGCTTATAATCCAATATGGCTGACGGCGGCCATATTAGATCACGCACACTGCTGAAAAAAAATCCCAACCGTCCTCTCACCAATGTCAAGGCACACCCCAAGTTTGAAGTTGATCGGTTAAATCGTTCACGAGTTATTGTCCGGACAAGAACATCTAAGATCCAACTGCTTATAATCCAATATGGCTGATGGTGGCCATATTGGATTATGCACATTGCTGAAAAACATTCCCAACTGTCCTCTCACCGATGTCAAGGCACTCCCCAAGTTTGAAGTAGATCAGTTGAATCGTACTCCAGTTATTGTCCGGACAAGATCAAACTGCTTAAAATCCAATGAAATCCAGTATGACTGATGGTGGCCATATTGGATTAAGGACGTCCTTGAAAAACAATCCTAATCCTCCTCTCAACAATGTCAAGGCACTCCCCACATATGAAGTAGATCGGTTGAATCATTCTCGAGTTATTGTCCGGACAAGATCCAACTGCTTATAATCCAATATGGCCGACGGCGGCCATATTAGATTACGCACATTGCTGAAAAACAATCCCAACCGTCCTCTCACCAATGTGAAGGCACACCCCAAGTTTGAAGTTGATCGGTTAATTCACGAGTTATTGTCCAGACAAGAAAATCTAAGATCCAAATGCTTATAATCCAATATGGCTGACGGCGGCCATATTGGATTATGCACATTGCTGAAAAACAATCCCAACCGCCATCTCACCGATGTCAAGGCACTCCCCAAGTTTGAAGTTGATCGGTTAAATCGTTCACGAGTTATTGTCCGGACAAGAAAATCTTACGGAATTACGGACACTGGTGTTTCCAAGTCCCCCCCCCGCCTACCAAGTAGCGGGGGACAATAAGGGCTCTTTAAAGGCCTGATACACAAATGGTCTTGAGCTCCCGAAAGGAAATCACAAAGGAAATTGCTGTAAAAGTAGGCATGTTACAGGAGTATACCCATTGAAGTTCGAGTCAGAAATGACAGTGAGAGAGAACCAAAAAAAAACTCTAAGCTGTGCATCTGAAAATCCCTCGGCTCAGGGCGCCAGCCATTTATAACGTATTCAATTTGAACCAAGATGCCATTATCAAAAATTTTGCAATTAGAAACGGCCCCCAAGGTTTTCATCCAATCAGAGAAACCGGTATTTATTACATAATTCTCTTGATGCATCAATGATGTATACCAAATTTTACATTGAGCATTTGAACAGTATCAGAGATAGAGATCATTAATGATTTTTCATAAATTAAAGATGGCCGCCCATCCTTCTCGCCACTCTGAGGAACTGATGTGGTTATTCATTAATGCAAGTCTCTTCATACATCGATGCTGTAAACCAAGTTTTGTATAGAACAGAGATATACATCAGTAAAGATTTTGCATAAATTAAAGATGGTCACCCAATCAAAGAAACCAGAACTGTCATTTATC